>SMSR01000240.1:163983-203347 GCA_019453355.1 Ceratina japonica
ACTTCCACAGAGAAACGTGGCACGCCTTTACTTTATAAATAACTCGTTAAGTACACTCATTTTTTCCCTATTCGGTTAATAATGAAATGATCCATTGCCACGCTAAAACGCATCCTTCCCTCGCGTTCGTCGGTCGATCGATAAATCATAAGGCAGGCCACTTGACATCCGTTCCTCCGGCCCCCTTGTTCAGGATCGATCGTTTGCGTTCGGTAATTACATCGATTACATTCCAATTATGTACGTGGTCGTTCCGATCGTGTGATGAAAAAAACCCGCCACTCCCGTGAACGCAGCTTAAGACATGTTAATCCTCGGTTACACCGCGCGCGATTATGTATTTTCAATGAGAAAAAAAAGATTGACATCTTGTTCGAGGGCGAACTCATTTCTGAACTATCTGTAATTGAATGTCAGATGGTTACGCATCGTGCACAATGAAAATCCTTTTGTAGGTGTGTAGAAAATTGAGAAATATTTGATTCATGCTTGACACGCGCTCAGCGCTGAACGATTTACGAGATACACGGCAATAAATATTGTATTTTCCCTGCTTGTCTGTGAAATGTACCAAGTATCTACGTCGAAAGTACCAACACATCAACGTTTAAAATGAAAATAATAATGTTTCCCCTTTTTCGCTTTCTTCCTATACATTCTTCGAATATTATTCCCCAAGTATTGAGCAACAAGCATACGTGTAATGTTCCAAATGATTTTTTCCTCTTCTGATTAGCATTCAATCAACTTATTTCATTGCGATCATTCCAGCCATTAGCCTGAACTTTTCCGCCGGCAATTAGTTCAGCGCCACTGCTCTTCATAATCACCTAAATGTTATTTAACATATCAACGCCATCACAGGCATAATGCAATATAGCCGGGGCGCACCATAGTATTTTTTACGCCGACTGGTTGTATTGAGCGCTCGTGACAAGGAGGCACTGGATCTCATTTCCGATCGGGCTAATACAAAAAGAAGGCGTTCATTTACACCTGCAATTATCACCGACTAATTATCTACGGTGATACAGGCGTTTCAGTTACGATCGAAGTGGGAACAGCTCTACGTCGATTCTTATCGAAATCTTCGTACGTTATCGGGCCGGGCTCATTTTCTCGGCTTGGTACGCCAACGCCAGCCATATTTAATTACTGTCCAATGAGTCGGAGGCTTATTACCCTCCGTAGCCGCTGCACGGCGTTAGAACTAAAATCAATCTTGCTCGAGATCGATTAGACGCGATCGCGGCTGGTCACGGGTGCCCGCCTGAATGGATTTCGTTTTTCGATTCGTTCGCGGCGGGGAAACTGGCCGGATCAATCGTACGATTATTAGATTCGATGATTAAAAGAGAACAACCAGGAAATATTATTCACCGCATAAAATATCGTTGATTAGAACGGGGGACGCCAGTCGTGGGACACGACGTCGGTCTTTAATTAAATTGCCAGGATAGGATAGAACTTTTTAATAAAATGATTTAAGCAGGAAAGTTCGAGCAAGATCAAGTCCGATGTTAGACTTGTACCTGTCTCGAGTGTACAAAAAAAAAAACGACTGATCTATAAAGTATCTACAGTACTCACGTACTGCGTTTGACAATTCACAACTTGTTCATTGTGATTTATTCGTAGTTTCACCGAATGTACAAGATAATTATGCTTTCCCTACTTTTGAGTATTCGACGGAATCGCGTCCATTCAGAACGCGCGCGTTCCGCGTACAGGTTTCTGGAAACACTTTCGACCATAATAAACGATTGGCGTATTAATAGTCCCGATAAACTCGTGATCTTAATGTTCGATCGCTCCCTGAACGCCTAACGCCGTGGCAAATGGTTTCAGCGGATAGAGTGGTTGAATTAATAGCATGATAAATCCAAAGACTTTGGCTCCGCGAACGGAGGAGACTCATAACCACACGGATATCCATATTTAAACGCGTTCAGACACACACACACCGTCGCACGTTCATATAAACGGGGCACGATCCAACCGCGAGCCGAAGACACGAGAGTACCTGCACGCGCCACAATTCATGCTGGAAAATCGCGGTATCTCGAACGCAGCAGCTAGATGGTATTCGTGGCCTGAATACTGATCGATCGATACGTATCGCGTGTGTAAAATACGGGGCGGAAACGTGACCGATAATAATGAGTCAAAACTATGTGTTTGTTGGGATAATAATCTTGACGATGGGCGAACAATAAAAATCAACTGACTCACGCAGTCTTAAATCTTTCATTTTATAACCCACCAGTAAAACTAGTTAGCCCATTTCTTGTCTGGCATAGTGCAAACGCATAAATGTGGTAAAACAAAATTTTTTACACGACTGATGCATCAATATTAGATAAAAAGTATGTACATCAGCATCAAAATGAATAGAATGAACTGAATAGAAAACCAAGTGAACCTTACTATGAGATTAACTGTTANAATTCATGCTGGAAAATCGCGGTATCTCGAACGCAGCAGCTAGATGGTATTCGTGGCCTGAATACTGATCGATCGATACGTATCGCGTGTGTAAAATACGGGGCGGAAACGTGACCGATAATAATGAGTCAAAACTATGTGTTTGTTGGGATAATAATCTTGACGATGGGCGAACAATAAAAATCAACTGACTCACGCAGTCTTAAATCTTTCATTTTATAACCCACCAGTAAAACTAGTTAGCCCATTTCTTGTCTGGCATAGTGCAAACGCATAAATGTGGTAAAACAAAATTTTTTACACGACTGATGCATCAATATTAGATAAAAAGTATGTACATCAGCATCAAAATGAATAGAATGAACTGAATAGAAAACCAAGTGAACCTTACTATGAGATTAACTGTTAATCTACTGCTTCCTATCAGCCACCATTGGGAACGTCAATCTACGAAGTCCATTAGAATATAAACGAAATCGGCGGAGCAGCGGGAAAAACTCTTGGCTCTATCAAAGTATACGCACACGCGAGGGGTATACGTAAGGCGAGGAAAGTAAGGTAGTACGTATCGAGCGTCATCGGAGGGGCAGGCAAACGAGCTCGGAGAGGCTCGTGCTATCAATGAGAAGAAGTGTTTTACAATGTAGAACCAGTAATGGTGCATCGAGCAGGGCTCCGCACTGCGGGCGATATGCAACAAAACAATTACTAAATCCGCTTCGTTAGCCACCGCCGCGCTGCGCCGCCGCCACGCCGCACCAAACCGACTCTCCTCCGGTTGCCCGCCGTTTCTCTCCGTTGCACGCCACCATAAGTTAACCGCCACTTCTCGCGGCCACGGCCGGGGCTATAAGCCGTTGCGTTGTTACCCGGTATCGAAGTTGCTCCGGGCCTCGCGGAGCTAATAGCCTGCCTGTAATTTTAATTAGATCAACACCCGACACTGTATCCCCTTTCGAAGCGTGTACGACATTTTTACCTGATCGAGAATTCTTTCTCCACCCCGCGGGTTTCGTGGCTCCGCTTCTACTCGCGCCGTAGCTCAGACGATGCGAAGTCCATGAAATCAGCACGTACCTATTATAGTGATCGTAAAATATATTGTATTTGCTAAGAAATTGGTTGATGATTTCAAGTAGTAACAAAATTTTCATTGTTTATGTTAATTATTTTTCTACAGTACTGAGTTCTATAAATAATCAAACTGACTGTAAAGTAATTCATTTCTGTACATAGTATCTGTATTGTACTATGTATAGTAGTAATTTTAGAATAAATTGTATTTACTAACAAATTAATAATTTCAAGTAGTTGCAACAAAATTTTCATTGTTTACGTCAATTATTTTTCTACAGTGCTGAGTCCTATAAATAATCAAACTGACCGTAAAGTAATTCATTTCTGCATATAGTATCGAAATGACTTGAATTTTTAATGATTTGAAACAAGGAGTTCGTAGATCGCGGTAGAATCAGAGCGTTCCTAGACGAATATTAGAAAGTTATTGTATCTTTATCTTTGACGATCGGCCGTGTTAGGCTCTAACGCGTGTTCGTACGTATATCCGACGCACATGTACCTATTCCTACACCATGAGTCCTAGGTTCGTTCGAGTTGAACGGTGCCGCGGCTCGGCGCGGCGACCGCGCGCGCCACAGAGCTATCGACATTCCCGATTGGACAAAAATCCCGAGCCGGGCCCCGTGACTCAGAACTGGAAGCACTTTACGAGACGGAGAGCCCGGCGTCACGTTTCGCGAATAAGGAGCAATAAATTACGCGGTATCGGTAATCGGCGGCCCGCACAAAACCCCATACGCGGCCTGGTTCCCCCCTCGGCCGCCCCCTCCCGTCTGCGATCACGGGCCTGGCTGATTTTCTTCCCATGTCCACGTGTGCGCCGCACACGGCCGTGATTTCGCGCCAATCAGCCTCTGAAACTCCACCATTCTATGGAAATAAATCGTGCCACGTTTGCCCGCGATCCGCACGCGGAAACGCCGCGCTAACGGCGGCTTCTCGCTAAATGAAACGTTCCTCTGACGGATGAATTAGAGCAGGGAATGATTTAACGATACCGCGGCGGTATTCGTACCGATCGGCGGCGTTAACGTCCGTTAGCTGGGAATTGGGTAATTAAGGAACTTTCTATAAAGCGCGCTTTTGCACTCGGTGTCACTGACTCGGCGGTTGCGCAACAGGTCTCGGTTTCTTCGCTATGGGGGGTGAAAGTTCTGAAGCAGGTGGTAGAAACCTTTTCCTTACAGAATTTCTTCGGCATATCTATTAAGACGTATACCATAGTTCGTGTAAAACTATTACATTATACTATAATTTTGTGATTGTGAAATTGTTATAATTTGCGAGTATAATAATTTGAAGAGCTTTTCTCTTGCATACGAACTTTCTGCAACACGATCAACTTGTAGTTTTTACGAGAGTATTGGAAAACGCGTGTATCAACGACGTGTCGGTGAGGGAAAAGAATAAAGCGGTATGTGAATATACGAATGCGAAATTCTCCGTACGCGAGAGGAACGGTAGGCACTGCTATTTGTCGAGATAATATCTGGATGCAGCGAGTTATTACTGTCGGAAGAGCGGACTCTGATTGTTCATGGAAAGCTTTCACACCGTTAGGTAATGCTGTGTTTTGATTCGCCATTTTTACCAAATGAGAAAACGCAGCTTGTACTTATTATAGTTTCGCTAGAACTACTGAATCAGTCAATGAATCACATCATTGACACGGGCTGTAAAGCTTCCCTTTTCATTCTGATATCATATCTCAACAATATTCTTCATCTATTATCTTCTTGTTTCCTCGATGAGCAAGAAATTGGAAACTGAAGAGAGAAATCGTTATCGATGACACACATTTCACGGAATACATCGAATATCGATTATTATCAATTCCATTTTTCTATACGAAGTCACTCACGCAGCTTGAAATTTATTATATTTTATTTTCATTCTGTCTCAAGCCATAAATATTAGAAAATTATTTAAAACGTATTTCCATAGCATGCGAATTCTCTAAATGTTGAATGTAATTTTTCAAAGTATGCAGCAATGCTGAGAATTATTTTTTATGGTTGCCAACAATTTCATTCTAAACAATCGAACAGATTGCTAGCATAATAGGCAGTATTTTGTAACTTATCACGAAGGAGGCGATGGCGCCTGTATGTTTACGCAGCCACGTGTGGGCTCTGCTGGTATTGGCGCCACGTTGACCATTGATTCTCCACGAACCCAATAATTTACTATTGCACGTGAATGGTAATATAGACAATAATATCTCGTCGCCGTGTCCGTATATCCTCATTGGCCCATTGTAAGAGTCTATGGTGCAAACGACACTACCGATCCCGTGTCCCGTTATCGATAAACGTCGCCGTATGTGCAGAAATGCGTCGAGGCGACTGACAGCGACGGTGAGAAGCAAGTTTATGCTGATTTATCAGCTCGTACGTTGTGTCGCCAGGAAAGCTTCTGTGCCAACCTCGCTTTACCAAATGACGATCAAACATCGCTCTCTAATGGCCGATATTTGTCAGCGTTTGATAACGGTTTGGCTAGCAAATCGTACTTTACAATTCTCGCGTTTGCTTTATGGCGTTCACTGACTTAGTAAAACGATTTTCGTCACGATTCTTAGACTATTGTTGATTTACGTTCATCGAGACTAGGCGAGTGTTCATTATGTTTTATGGAGTTTCTACCGTTGACTTACGACTTTTATTGTACAGTAATATTTTTATATACGATTGGAGAACAAACAATAAATAGCATACAAATTTTCCTTTTGCCCGGTAATACTTTTCCTTGGAAAACTATGATTTGAAAATAACTAAATTCTTGAGCTGGAGAGAAGAAAGATACGATTCATGTGCATGTATGCCTGTAATTCCTGTGTTTCGCGAAGAAAGCGGGGGCAACTGAGGGAGGAAGTACAAGACAGGGGGCTTGATTTAGTAACGTCGTCGTGTGACTCGTGTAACGAGGCACAGAAATGATTAATTTCACGGTAATTACCAGTTAGTTGGTTAAAATTACTCGGCCGGTGAGCGAAAGATTTCCTCTCGAGAGAGTCGCTCGAGATTTGTGCGTCTGGACGATGCGACGTATAATTCAACCGACCCGGAGCTGAAATCGTTCCGGATGGAGACAACCAACGAAAAAATTACAAATCGTTTCGTTAATCATGCAACGTGTTCATTATTAAAAACAAGTCGATGTCATGTTCTGTTATTTACACAAGTTGAGCAAAATAATTAATATATAATCGATATCTGGATTAATCATCTCTTATACATTCAAAATAAAGTATGTTTACGTTAAAACATTTTGAAAAAAGTACGAATGGTTCTTTCTTACACGATTTCTAAAAGCTTGTAAGTAAAGGGTGGAAGACGTTTCAAGAAATTCCTGAAGCAGCTATTTGTCTAGAATGTAGGTTAACATTCACCCCCAAAACGCGATTACGCGAGCATAAACCATAGCTTTCCCCGTCCTGACATGTGTCACCGTGAGAGGTAAGAAAAGAAGCAAGGGAACCGTAAACTTGACCAAGTGGGTAGCGCAAACTTGTGGACAGACGCGGCTAGGAGTGGGCAGCTCGAGTATCAGACGAGTGGGTGCGATTCATCACTGGGCCGCAAACACGGTTACGCGTTATAAGTCTCTCTTCGCAATGACATCCATCACGAGGAGCCACTCCGTCTGTTCCTTTTTCTTCCTCCTCCCTTTACCTCCGCCTCGTCTATTACTTATGCAAATCGCGCGGAGAAAATCAGCGCGAAGAGAGGTAATTACTGTAGACGTCGTCAGGATTTTTCACGCCGCTCAAGTCGCCGAAGCAGGTGTGTCTCGTCGGACGATCGTCGTGGGAGTTGAGGAACTAGGAAATTTTCATCCGTCCTACTTATTGTGTCGACGATGTCCCGGCCATTGTGCTTTATAATTCAATATCACGAGAGAATCGACTTTTCCCACAATGTACCAGCAATCCGAGCCGAGAACTTGTTTCTCACATTGGTGAATCTGTGTGAACCGTCCCCGCGTTTCGCTCCCCCATGGACCAGAAACATATGCCACCCCGCGTGAACATCGGTGTCTCATCCCCCTCTTCTGAACAGAGACAGAGAGCTTTCATCGCGCCCGATGCCTATCCGCCGGTGCTTTTGTTTGAAATACACACTCATTACCAGGTGCGATTTTTCTTGGAGCATTGAGCACGTGTAATTTTCCCGTGGCCCGACGCGATGGAGCAATTTGCGCGCAGGTAGTGCGTTCGCAACGGGCCGAGGATAGATACGAATCTTTGGAGCCGATACCGTGTCATTACATTTTATTACGATGTACGGTGTAATAAATAACGCGCGCATTTTATTGAATTCAGAACAATATAATTATAGCGGCTCGGTTATGGGATAGGAGGCGTGTTTAGCGGGTTTTAAGCCAAGTTTCGAAATGACGATCAAGAGAACATTTGTATATGTATGTATGTAAGTGCGAATTGTCTCTGGAGGTTAGCCTGGCTCAGGGGTAATAATTGAATGTAGGTTAACGACGGACACAGTTCGCTGCACGGTCTTCGTGCACTGTTAGCGGAGATCGAGTTTTGCTCTGATTAGAATTTATTGGGTTTCAAGATTCAGTGATCGATTCATTTGTAAAGAACAAGTTCCAAGATTAATGAACACTAATGTAAATAAATGAATCTATAAAAGAGTCAGCTATTTCTTATTTAAAAACAATTCCGTATTTTTTAACTGCTTGGGTCGATTACTAACAAAATTATTTTTACTCTGTACGCGAAAGAAGCGTCATCAATGACGTACATACGTAAATAGCAAACGTACGCAAATGCAGAGATTCACAATGGAGAAGATCTCGCGAAGATCTCGTGACGATCGATCGACGCTGATTTGCAGACAATAGTTGTGAAAAAGGGTATGGCCGGGCCTCGTGCCGTGACGATGGACACGTGACTATCGCGTGCTGCGGATGACAGTTGACTCCGCGTGACACGTGACAGGACAAACGAGGATTGAGCCACGCGAAACCTTCTCGAACGCAAACTACAATATCTATCGGCGAAAACGTCACGAACAGCTACGTTAGCAGGAAGGTATGCATGCATCGCTCGGTGGTTTCTATTCGCGTTACTTACCGATTGTAAATGGAAGATTTACGCTACCTCTGGGTCGGATGTGTGAAAATGAAGGGATTGCGGAGTATACAAATTAGTGTATCTCTTATGCTCATTTCATATAGTGAATTAATATAATATTCGTTCAATGAAACAGCCAAATATCTAAGGATAATAATGACTATAATTTCATTATCAATACTTGCTTCCAATGGCAATAAAATTATATAAATTTTTTAAATGCTTTTACAGTTTAATTGTACAAAATGAATAATTTTGTATTTTATACATAATTCGTATACTTATATAAAGAATATTATATAAGCGAATCAAATTTGCTACGCAAGTTTCAGCTAGGAAATGGTTTAGAGCAGGGAACAGGTATCAATTATCCTAAAATGAAAATTGTCTTACGACGCAATATCCAATCTCTGAGAATTTATTTTTCGCCATCCTCCGTGCACACTTGCAGGCGGAGAAATAAGGCCGTAACTTCGTGCCCAGCACGAGTTTCGCGTAAATAATTTAATTTGATTTATGACGCCATAATGTTCTGCGAAATCGTTACTGTAAATTATGGGGGAACCTACTCGCGACGCTGTAACAGTTCCGATCTGAATGGGAAGGACTGTATACCGGATTGATCCTCGTCGCGAAAAACCGCCCACCGTATCTTATCGCGCGGAATCGTCGAACGGAAGTGGAACACGGCTCGTGTCGCCGTTAAGACGTCGTTTAACAACGTGTCTCGTTCCGTTCGAACACGGCCGACTGGCTCGTTTTTAATTAATACGGCTTCATTAGCGCCCTAAAGATATACCGGTGACAGTAGCGCCGCGCGGATGTCTTACAACGCGTTGCACCAGTTAATGGTATCACCGCAAGATTTCTCGATCGAATATCGATACTCCATTAGTTGGCTGCTATGAGATCGCTCGGCCAACCGGATTTAATTAATCCCGAGATACGTACGTACATACTATGTTCTTTCTATGGCGCACAATTACGTTGGACAGTTTGTTATATTGAAGGTTGAGGGATGCTCTTGATAATATCCTTATTGGATGTATTTCAAAAGCCTCTTGGTAATAGATAATATAGTACCAAGATTAACGAGAAGACACAATGCAGATTTGCATAAACATGGCCTGAAAAATTATTTATAAATAACACGACTAGCTTCTATAAAAGCAGTTTCCTTAAAAGCCTCGTTGATACATTTTGATATCGAACAAGTTCACAGACATAAATTACTGTCAATCATTGATAATAAAACAAGCACGTTTCATAAACTGTTATGTATGTCTCCGTGTAATTATTTGTAAAATTGTTTCTTATGGGTAATTCTTGTATCGGCGTCATAATGATACAACTTTTCCATATTCTGGTTTCCCAATGAACCAGACTTGATCGACACACAAATTCTGTCGTATTTTATGCTCGACGTATTTTATGTCCGCTCGAATGTCGTATTTTATGTTCGTGTTTCCTGCTGACTTTTCTACATATATCGCGTATCGATACACATTGCGCTACGATCAATCCAGGATCGTAATACGAGAACATAATCCACGTTAATTAGCCTGATAGCATGACCCAGATCATAACTGGTACTTTACCACCCGCCTCGTCAACGCGATTATATTCTCGAATATAAAACGATTGGCACACGTACGTATATTCTTATACCTGTGTGTTCTCGTTAACAAATTAGTAGTCAAAGTCTACAGTCACATTTTGCAACCAGAAATGCAACTTTTCTATAACACTGCTTTCTACACATTAATTAATGTCATATGCAATCAAGAGGAAATCTTCTACACGTCATAAATTTGTTTTTGAATCATGATTAGATATTAGAGGATAATATTGAAATAATTAACGTAATTCTACAGTAAATTTATATCGGTCTTTATACTCAGTTCGTTTCGTAAGGGCCCATCGACGGAGTTAGTGGCAACCGCCAGCAGCGCCGGACAGCCACTAACGAGCTGAATTAATTTATGTCCATTGANGTGTAAGTGGCAACCGGCAGCAGCGCCGGACAGCCACTAACGAGCTGAATTAATTTATGTCCATTGAATTCTGTTCTGGCAGAACCGCTTTTCGAGAAATCATAAGAGCACCGTGGAGTATTCCGATTATTTAACGTGTTTCTTCTTCACGTTTCCTTCTCTCTTCTTCCGTTGCACACAAATCGAGTATAAAAAAAGTCTTTGCACGAGAATTTCAATTATAAGACGAAATGTGACAGTCTACTTGCGCAAAAGGCTCGCATTAAAAAAATAATTGTAATGGCATTTAATTAAAAATTTCTAAGACCAACTGCAATTAATTTCAAATTTTATTTTTCCTGATTCAAAATACATTTACAATTCTCATCTCAGAATAAGTGATTCATCCTGATCTCGCAATCTCGAAAATCTAAAGAATTCCAAATTCCAGTTCCCCGTTCGCGGTACCACTTAATAAAAACACGTGTCAATTCGATTCATGTCGAGGATCAGAGCGTAGGCCCATCGGGACACTTCGGTTCCCACAGGTTCGTTCGCATAAATCGTCTGTCCGTGGAACGGCTAGCATATTGCTGCTGTTGACAAAGCCCATAGGGGGTCCGCCGGGCCCGTATCATCCCCACGCTAAAGAGCAATCACCCACCGACAGCATCATCGGGCGCATCATCCCCGCCGCGCCGTCCACCTTCGCAGGCTGGGAAACCGTGACCACCATCTCATTACCGGTTCCCATGGGTACGCGTGCAACCGTGGGGTTGCGTGTGCCACAGGTCCTCGATGCTCCGGGGCAGGGGTGCATCGAATTATGTAATTGTGACGTGGGCTACGTTGCCCGGTGACTGTAAAGAGAGCGTAAGCTCGTGATCTTGCGTGTGAACGACTCTCGATGGTTTCTTATTTCAGGGGCGCTCTGGTAATTGGTAGCCGAGGGGGAAAAACCTGTAATGAGGAACGATAGCCCCGTTTTTCGACTCACCCGTAATGTCCGAGCATTGTTACTGTTCATCAGTACAAGTTCATCGATTTTAGTATCCGTTCAATGATTCGTGAAATACTTGCTGCATTGAAAGAATTATATGAAGAAGGTGACGAAAATGTTCAAAATAGGAATTGATTCGTCCGGTTAATTTATTTAGATAGAACTGGTTATAATTGTATTTTAAATTTTTCTATGTAAAATTCGGAGTACTGTTCAACCTACAATCGATTATGATCGACAAAATGCTTAAATATATACATAACTCATTTTTTAAATTAAGAGACTTCAAATAAAGTATTAAATATTAAAAATAGGAGATACTAATGTTATTAAAAATAGGAAAAACAATATATAATTCTGGGAAAGCATTTCCTTCGCAAATTGAATAAATAATCTCGGCTACCATGGAAAATTAAGTGCGTATGCAGCGTCGAGGGTGTTGCACGCGTCTCGNCACTAATTTTATTAAAAAATAGCAAAAGGAATACATAATTCTGGGAAAGCATTTCTTTTGCAAATTGAATAAATAATCTCGGCTAGCATGGAAAATTAAGTGCGTATGCAGCGTCGAGGGTGTTGCACGCGTCTCGTTTCGTTCAGCTTCCTCGATTCGGCAAGGGTGTTCCTTATCTCCATCCCATTGTTTGCTGATAGACCGTAGGTTGCCGGGTAGTAACTGCGTGCACGTCGGCACGTGGCCAGAAGTGGCTGGATTCGCTATAATTCAATTCCGACCGCGCATCACGTGAACGCAGAGAGAGAGTGGATCAGAACCGAAATGAAGGATCCCTCTGAGAACCGTATTTTGACGGTATTGTTAGCCTTTATCGTGGCGGAACGTGGATGGCATAGAAAAATCACGGAAACGATTCGTACATCCGTTATCTCGGGCACGCGACTCCNAACCTCTGAGAACCGTATTTTGACGGTATTGTTAGCCTTTATCGTGGCGGAACGTGGATGGCATAGAAAAATCACGGAAACGATTCGTACATCCGTTATCTCGGGCACGCGACTCCTATGCACGTGTATCCGTGTGATGCATCCGGCCATTTTTACGAAACGTGCATCAACGATCCCCGCATCATATGATTCAGAGAGATTTATACATACGCTATTCTAGCATTCTGCTGGTATGAGATTCATACCGGAATAATAGTGATAAGAATATTAATTAAATAGAATATTTAATTGTTTTTCTTCTAATAAAAATACTTTCTGAATTACGTAACGTCTTTGAGTTCACACCTTTCTGTTCCATCTGCCTTTTATACTTTCTTCGAACACAAATCATTTAAAACTGACCCCTATTTTCCAAATCACAAAAAGATTCTCTTACGATCAACGGATTACCGTGGTCCACACTGTATCAAAGTCAAGCCCCGATGGCTGGCGCATTATAATAATAAACAGAATCCAGTTTGGACCAGTTTTTCTCTGACTCCTGTCCATGCGTTCGCACCCGGGATGAATTACAACCAAACACTCATCTCGTAAGCAAAGGATCACCATGAAATTAGAGTTTCGTCTCGAGGGGTGTAGAAAACAGGTTCTTCCCCGGTTCATCTCCGTCGAAAACGACGGCGGCGCGTCGTAACGTCCCTTGCTGCTTGGCCGTGAGCTATTTGACGAAGATAACGCCGGGATGCTCCGTGAGTCTCCCCCGTAATACGAGCGGCAGCTAATAAAGTTTGACAGTCGGTCAAACCGACGCCGCTCGCCCCATGGGAACACGGTGTATACCTTTCCCACACGCGACCACGTACGCCGTACTCATTATTGCTTTTAGGCGGGCCGGGACAATGCCGATGGCTGGTCGCATATGCCGGGTGACACCAGCTTCTCTCTCTCTGCAAACTGCCCCTGAAATCGAATCCAAACCGGGCCCTCGGGGAACGCTCCTTTAATTTCCATCGCTGCCGTTGTCACGATAACGTGGAGAAAAAACTGGTCGCCGCTCCTAGGTCTTATTAAGAGCAATTTGATATTTCGTAGCTGATATTTTACGATCCCGATTGCGGGCGGATGAGTTTCGTAGATTGGTAGCCGCAGTGGGACCAATTGGAGAACGGATGCTGGGTTTTATTCGGCCCTGTATTAGGACAGATTGTATGCTACTGGATTTCAATTAGGTCGAATGACAGGATTTATGGAAGCAATTATTATCTAATTGATTGTTATACTATATTGCTATACATTAAAAGGTTAAGAACATGGAGATGATAGAAATGAAGATAGAAAGGCTACGTGTCACAACGGTGGAACTTTCTTCTAATTGCCTTAAATTAATGAATGCGATCAGCGCCACTTGAAGAGGCGAGTTGAATTCGTTCACTGATGAGCTCATTTCCCTAGCAGAGAAATCGAGCCGGTGTCTGGCAAATGACACGGGATAAATTCTCGTAGGAAAAGGGCGAGGCGGTTCGTCGCGGAACGGGCACTTAGTTCAATCGTCTAGAAATCCTCTATGACGCACATCCGCCGGTGAATCAGATGACGCGGCGGCGCGCCTCTCGTACGAATCTGCGCGAGTTTCCTCCTCTCCTTCTTTCTCCCTGTCGCCGGGCCGAGGCGAGGGTGAGAGAGAGCCGGGAACGAGAAGAAGAAGAGAGCCAGCCACTCGTACCAATCGGAAGCTGGTTGTTCTGCGCCTCAAACCCCTCTGGGTCTGAACTGCAGGGTGGCTGATGGATTAACTGCGATTCACTTTGCACCGTGGCACGTACGCGCGTACGGCTCGCGATCACACGCCGGAAGTCGATATTGGCGAGGTCGTTTCATTCAATTCCTTTCTTTGATGCGATAGACCTTTCCCGGTAGCCACCCACTGGGCTCCTTAATAAACGTTTTTTGTTACACATCTTTCGCGCGTGAGTGCCATCCCTCGCTATAAATTATTTCACCATCGCGTTACACGCTGCAGTATCATTTTAAAAAAATCCGAGTAGCAAATGTTTTTCGCGAACATATATACAGAAGAATTATATGTATTTTGATATAAACAATAATTCTAACGGGCGATTAAATATTGCAATTCATATATTGTGTTCGATTCGTTATTATAGTTTTACTGATAATTGTACTGAAGGTATCAAAACGCATGAGTCACAAAGAGAGCAAACTTCCATGAATCTTCCCACAGTTGTTCGCGAATCCCATGATCAGAAATGTTTTCGCCAGTCGAGAAACAAACGCGGACAATAACGACTAACTGAAAGAGCTAAACGGCACTGTTCTATTATGTCATCAGTCGAACAAAGCGGTATTAGGACCGGTCGCAAATAGGGGTGCAATAAATCTCGCCGAACGGAGCGAAGGGGTGACCGGTAGCGGCGGTGCCGCCGCTGCTGCTGCCGAAGGGGATGCTGGAGCCGGTGGAAACGGTTTTTCGTGAAATCACACGGACTGGTGCACGATGCAGGTCCCTGAGAGTGGCACGTGACCTCACGAGCGTGGGACTGGTGCATCATCGTGGCCGGTCGTTAAGGCCCGCTGCGAGGGGGAGGCGGCCGATAATATTGGCACGAGGCATATTGCACGAGCCACCCCCCTTTCGCCTCCCCGTTGATGCTTCACCCTCCGGACGACCGGAGGGTGGTAGCTTTTTACCAGAACCGGTCCACAAGTATTATCGAGTCGTGTTTTAGACGATGCTCGCATGGGAAAAATCGAGGGGTCGAATCCTCGTGAATATTTTTCGAAAACACTCGTCCATCTTCGCGCGACACGGTTGTTCAGTTGTTGGAGAAACATAAATCGTTCGAAACACGGACCTTATGTTTTTTATTTGAATTCATGAGATTCATAATCCAAACAAGAAAATTATCTTCAGTTTAAGTCACTTCTCTTCATCTACCAACAAAATCTAGTGCACAAAATTTAAAATAATTATTTATTGAAAGATCGAATGCTAATAAAACAGATGTATAAAAATATATATCAAAAGATAAAATTTGAATCAACCTGCATATTTACCTGAGCCCTAAATTTGTTAAACAAGAATGAATACATTTCCGAGTCATTCGAATGGAATTGTGGCCCGCATACATCCAGGTGTGGTCCAGAGACACGATCGACATCGGGCGACAGATTAGAAGATAACGATCGAGGTGGACCCGTATCGTTTGATTGGACGAAATTGACCGAAACGATCCACTAATAAAGGTGATTGAAACGAGCGCACAATTATGTGGGAGATAAGGTATTTTCCAGGAACGCAACTGGTCGTAATTGATATTAATGGGTGATCGTGGAATTTCAAGTTCTTTTCTTGCCGATCGAAGTTTGGATTTCATGGAATTCAGGAACCAGCCGCATTTTTGTACCACCAGTCGTGAGACCGACGAAAAAAGTTAAACATATGTCTGAATATAATTAATCTTTAAGTACAAACTTTAGAGTTTAATTTGAGAACAAATATTCATTGGAATTTATTTGTGCATTAATCTTTTACAATTAGCTTTAGATATTCCTATTATTTCTTTATGCAGACTCTATATAAATGCCTCTGAACGTGCCACACACGATGCACGTGCAAAAGAAAATCGTAATCATATTTCTTTTTCAATTTCTTTCCGTGGAATTCATTAACGCGGTACGACTTAAGACCACTCGAAGCGGCAATTCATGTATAGTGCAAGAAAAAGAGTTCTTTGTGTAATGAGCCCGGTTGACGGGCAGTAGAAACGCGCTCGATGGTATCTTGACGTACGACAATTAATTAGAACGAACAGCCGCGGTGCACTAATGACGCGTGAATGATTCGGACCAATCAGTAGTTCAGAATCGCATCCACGATGCCCGATGATTGATAGTACGCGATGCGGAAATCATGGCTCGCCAGAGTTTGCGAAAGAATTCCATCTACGAACGCGGCATATTTTATACCTTATATCCTGCCGTTTCATCACTTCTTTCGCCGTCCAAGGGATCAACTATGTAACAAGGTAATCCAATGAACCACAATTTCCAGGAATTATCTCTTTCGTTGTATCGAGGTTGAATCTTCGACGGAATGACGGATTACTATATTAAAAAAATTGGTTTCTAATTAAAAATTAGTTATCATATTACATTTTTAAAGATCATTAATTTTTTTAAATAGATTCAAGACTTCTTAATGATAATAAGTTGCAGTATTTTTATATTTAGAAATGAACACCACAGGCACGTCGTTTATCCAAGGAATTCTTATTAAAAAAGATTAAATAAAGATTGATAGATCCATCCTTCTTGAGTACAATATTCGAAAGTGGCAGTCGCGATGAATACAAGTTGGCTCGAGTCTCTTCTTTGATCTTGCGTCAGCGGCTGCTAATGCGAATAAGCTCTTCTAAATTCGATTAAACAGTCTAGCCGGCACGACCACGATATGACAGTTAAAGGAACGCAGGAACGTTCATCGAGGAAAAAACGTCGTAACGAGGAGCTCGTTTATCCCATTCATCACGACACCTTTTGACTTTCATTAAGCTCTGACTCTTTAGAAAATAAACGCGCGATGGAACAAAAATTAACAGCAATTAATAGGTAACAGAGCGCAGCTGTTGTTAAGATTGTTACGAACGGACATATACGTATAACTCAGTGGATCGCAACGTTCCCGAGTAAAAACGCGCGGCCGTAATTTATTGCCGCTGTTACTCATTTTGTTTCAGAGAATTTAATCGATAGCATTCCTCTTCTATTAACCGGGGAATTTTCCACTTGACGACGGCTGCAAGGATGATTCGCCTGATCTAAAAAAAAAAAAAAACGAGACGTAGCACAGGCTGCGCGTACACGGTGTTTTCTAACGCAACACTCCCACGCATCGCGCGTTTTGCGCGGGGTGCATTCAATCCGTCATTGTCGATACCAGACGAGCGTTTCACACCGTTTCAACACGGAGCTCCTCTAAACGCGATGATGCCGCGACGAATTCATTCGAAACGGTTCGTTCAACTTACGGTAAACTCGATCCGTTCCTCGATTGTCAAACAACCGATGAGTTTATCTGCGTGGGACGAAGATGAACGCGAACCGATTATTTTGACGTTTGCTAAACGAGCCTAATGGTATTTGCATTACTAATCGTCCCCGTTTATAGACAATTATACGTTCATTTACTTTTTAAGTCGTGAGATCTCTGCGAAAAGTTTAAGACATGTAATAAAAATCCAATATTTGAAGCAATGAATTTTTAGAAAAAATGATAATTACAGAGGAGTAAAATTTATGAAATTATTCGACCTGTTATTCTCAGTCATAAGGAATTTCTAATGCAGATTTTTGTTGGACTGTCCATGACTTGCAACTGTCTAAATTGTCTACATGTCCTATAATTCTTAATTTCGCATACTTTTTATTGTATATCTACAATAATATACTCAAAATTGACATTATTTCAACTTTAAAATATTCTTAAATCGTGTATTTAGGGTTATACAAAATCACAAAATTCTGTCTTTGTTGCATTCATATTTTTTATGAATAAAATAAAAATTCTGTCATTCGATAAGCTGTAATAATTCTTTTAATAGACTCGCAAAATTTCTCAAATTTTGTATAGTGGTTTATTAATGTAATATCTAGTAACTGTTCAAATTCCAATGCTTTGTCATTGTTTTTATATAAGGATTCATACAACGTAAAGTATCATTGAGTTCTTTCTAACACTAATTGACTCAACAAATAATTAAGCAATTACAACGATTCATACTTTAGAGAATCTGATATTCTATAGAAGTAGCAATCAATTTTTTCTTGCTGGCCTATCTGTTGAACCTGTTCCAGCTGGTTGGATTCTGACAGGAGATAACGTATCGGCACCAGTGAATTTTTCTCTATTGCAATATTAGCGTTATTAGCTCAGTAACCCGCATAACGAACGTACAGGGAGCAAACGCGTGGCCATTGTATTATCGAGCACGCTGCACACGATGTACAATAGCGTCCGCGGCACCCTAATAAGTTGGCGGCGCGGACCGCGCGACTGGCAGGCCACCATATTCGCGCGAGTTCTTAATTACGTGTTTCAACACCGGCCTATGGCCAGTTGATATACGACCGCGGCGCAGCGTGCACCGTAATATCGGAAGAAAAATAACGTTTGGAAGCGGCGGTAAAGCACGCACGTCCCCCGTGTGTATTCACCTGAAATACTTAGTTGCGACGATAATTACCGGTCGTGGCCGGCGCAATGTAGCAACGCGTCCGCGAAAACGAGCGGACCTCGGAGGGAAAAATACATCACCGAAGGAGACACTGGACAATACCCGTGTTATTAACTGCGAATTCCTTTTATCGTCGATTATGCGATGTAACGGTACACGGCGACCGGCTAATAATAATGCGGATATTGTCTTTATTATTGCGCGCGGAAGGGCGGCGCGTTGGGGTAAAGTGGCGGGCCTTATTAATCACGGCCTATAATTACTTTTTAACGAAGGGTCCGGCATTCGTGGAAAGTTACTCGCGCGGATACCGCGTCGCATTATTCTTCTTTAGATGCCGATTGTAAGAGGCATAAGGGGCCGATTGTTTCCCGATATTGAGCGCGAAAGTCGATTGCAACAGGAATGGCACTCGTTCGTTGGTGTACATGTGTCCGTAGGCGTGTGCGTAAGTACCTGGAGTAAAAAGAACGAACGATTGTTCGAATTTTACGTGGTTCAGTGCGTGTGTCCAGCGCGCTCGGTTTCGCAACCCGCCGCTGATTGATAGGTTTGTTATTGGTTTTATATAATTGTTCACGGGTTAGAGTCAGCTGGATAAAAGAGAAATGGTCGAGAAAAGATCATTACAACTATCAGAATATTGATCTTCCGTTACTCATTTAGATGTCCTACAATTAATCAAAATCAGAGTGGTATTATCCAGTAGATCAAGTATCGGGCATAACTGAGAACGTAATTAATAATCAACTCGTTTTTTCATCCAGTGACAGTGGATCAATTCTGAGACCAGAAGTACCAGAAAAGATACTCGCGTATTACCGCCAATTTTTAAACATTTCGCTTTAGAAACGATATTCTGCAGTTCCTGAATCACATCGCATATAAGTTCCGTGAGAAAAAATTGGATATCTGATAGGAAATCGTCGACAGTCAGAGATCGCGGGCTGCAGGTGGATTAAAGGAATAACAAACGCGTTCTCAGGACCCAATACTATTACCCCCCGGTATGGGTATCGATTTCAGACGACTCCCGTGCGCCGTGTCCGAGCTAGTCCTCCTTTAATAGGATTAACGGTACACACGGTGTCACTTGTCGGCTCCCTATAAACGAGTCCGCTGTATGTTCAGAAGATATACGACGGCTATTCGTTACGAGGGGACTGAGCGTCAAAATTAACGATTGGAAAAGTCAAACTCAGCGCTGCTTCTGTTGCAATTTCATAACTCATGCGCTGCTACGCGACCGCTCACGCCCGTGCCCGTCAAACAAACGCTTTCAACGTTTGTCAGCCGGGCCTCGATAAATTAATGACAGACATCGATAATCGCGAACGCTGACCACGGTGATGCGAATTGATTGTGAGCGAGAATGATTTTAAACGCAATTCCTCGTGGAAAGTATTAGTATTAGGCAACAGGTGACATACATTCGTATTAAATAATTTAATAATAATTGATCACTAATTATGAAACATTCGTTGATTAATCAATTAACAACTATTTAGGACTTGTAATTTATGAATTACGAAAAACTATGTGTATATTCCTATTTAAGATTGAAGAACGTATTAAACAATGGTCGAAAACGTGGAATGCAAGGTTTAGAAAAGTTGAGCTTCGTGCGTAAAGTAACGCAGGGCCGAGACCGTAGGATCTATCTTAAATGCAAATAGAAATCCCATCTATCAATCACGGTGCAGCTAAAAAAGGATCAAATTCAATGCGTCACTCCGTGTTGGCAGCGAGGCAGCAGCGAGCGTGATCATTATTCTTCTCATGCGAAATCGGCCCGTTCTCTCGCTATCTGCTGCTCGAGATAAGTGGGCAGCATTTAGCAGGCAACGATCTTTATTATAGGCCTCGTTGGAGAGGCAGGCACGAAATTAGAGGACAGTTCGACAGGCCTGGCAACGGTGGTACTTAATTAACGCCGTGGTAATCGGCCGCACGGCTTAATTGATTTACAAACGTCGTTGGCGCCGTCGCGATCACGATCTCGATCTACCCGGCCGACGGGATCGTGCGCCGACAATTTGTCTTGCTCCTCTCATGACCGGAATCCCTTAATTTAACAACGCTAGGCGCCTCGTGCACAGAACAAACGCCCGCGAACGGTTCATTGTGTACGCGCTCCGTCGCGGACCGTATTTTATAACTTACGTTAATTTAAGTAGAACAGATGAATCTTAATTCATCCAGTTTTTCATCTATATCAAGCTGAGTTAAAAGTACGAGCTAGTTCTTAGACATGTAACGTCATTCTCGGAAATTGCGATGTCAGTTCCGGAAACGAGGCGGCCAGTCCCGCGGCGGAAAGCGCGCGTATAAATACGGGAGCGTATAAGGAGGACCGGCTAAGTGCACTCTATCGGCGCTCATTATTTTCCTCGAGGAGTGTCAGATCGCGACTAGCGCCCGATAAGCAAGCAATGCGCGTCTTAACTTTCTCCCTCTCCCGGGAATCGGTATTACCGATCTCGCGGACGCACGCAGACCGCCTCGGTCCTCGTCTAGCGCGTGTAAGCGATCCTCCGTTGCACCCGCGCGGTCTCCAATCGGCGACGTGTAAACGGCGCTACGGTTAAGGGTCGGTTACACAAGGAGTACTAGAGTTACACTCGGAAATCGAGCGTCTCGCGGCACACTCTCGCCGCGTGCGTGGGCGTGGATCGCGCGATCTTTGCGCTCGTTTCTTCTGAAGTCTTCGCGGAGGTGTACGTCGTCCGTATTGTCGAGGGAAAGGTTCTCTCCGAGGGGAGACGGGGTGGAGAACGTCTCCAGACGACGTAGTCATTATCATTCAACTCTTTACTATGCAATAGAGATCAAACTTCATTTCAGAGAAAGAAATAATAGCAATTTTAATTCGATAGAATATAATTCTCATAAGTAGCGAAGAAAGAAACTAATTTCCAAGATCGGTACTGTCCTCGGAAAATAGAAAAGCCAGAATTCTTTGTACGGTCGAGCGAACAGGGTGGAAGGGATGAGTTAATGGACGAGTTTCACGTTCACGTGTTAGAAAATTAACGGCTCGCATCGAACGAGTCAAAATGACTTATAGGACGTTCGCAGAATAGACAACGGCGCACGCGTTAATGTTGCACGCTCTGTTTGGATGGTAGAGAGGGATGGAAAGAAGCGGTGCCATGAGTGCATCGACGACACGTGGTGGGCGTCGAGAAGATTCAGTGCCAGACGAACGCGCCAAGCCCAAACGGCGCGGCATTTCATTCGATTCCTACAGCCGCCGGCGTACATTAAACTCAACCTGTTTTAGTTCGATCTCACAGTGACCGCGCTACAAGCGTCACACTTCCCCTATGCGACCGCTCCGTAAGAAAGGAAGGATCCTGGATCTCTCAATTAACTCGATGTTCACGTCTCGCGCCGAACAGCCGATTAAGTGAGTGATTTAATGACCGCCGCGTTAAAAGTTCAAATATTACGACCCTCGGAATATAAAAGTTAGGATAACTCTTGAAACATACGTATTATATAACTTCTTTTACACTTGTGTCAAGGATAATAATACGAAACGGCTCGGATTTTATACCTTTGGCGTACGAGGTAACTCAATCGTAAAACGGAACACGACACCAATCTCCTTAGTGATAAATAATCATAGAAATAATTCCGAAACGTGCGATTTTAATGGCGTAACAATGGGTAAAGGGCTTCGTGTAAACAGGAAAAGTTTCCTCATAACGTTGGATATCATTAGCCGTATCCGTGAGCGTGGCAATTTATTCGATAGCCGATCGACTTTTCAGATAGTCGATACCACCAGGCGAACGTGATTTACACGTGATAGGAATAAGAGCGTTCCCTCGCACCCACCCATGCACGCACGTATATACGTGCACGTACACATTGCATCAATTTGACACAATCTGTTAAGCGGCGCGCCGACCGAGGTATTGTGATTTTCCTATTCGCCGCGGTTTAACGGGTGCGCGAACAGAAATTTAATCCAACGTGCCATTTGCGAGTAAATAATTGTTTATTGGAAATTTTCTGCTGGAAAGCGCGGAGGATTATGGAAACAGGAACACGAGCTTATGATTTAGGAAGTCGAGTTGCTCAACTCATACGTCATACACATACCTGGAAAGATTATCTCTCGAGTTTGACGGATTTATACCCAGTTACATCAGTTATACATATTTTATTTAATAATGGCATGAAATGAAACATCCATAAAAATAGTACTGTGACTGCGACTATATTATTAAAATTTCAAATGCTCTACTTTCTAAGCCCGTTTCTAAATTTTGATTCAGGAATTTCGAGGTAACTTACAATAAACAGTACGCACCTTATAATATTATCCGACGATCGAGGTACAAGAGTATACACGTATTGCGAACAACAGTAACGTTTGAGGAGAAAAAAAAGAGGAAGAAAAATGGTGGAACGCCCGTGGCTTGTGCATTGTACGTTAAACCTAACCGGCAATGGTTTTTTAATTCGACCGATCAAGGTTCGGACCGAGGGGCTCGATCATTTTTCGAATTCACTTACCGTGAAACACGGCATTAGTGTTCCACTCTCGGGTCTCGCTGCGCGGAACGTATTACCGGTGTTCTCCCCTGGCGAAGATAAATCAGTCGCAATTCTCTCCATAACTATCGCGCCGCGCGGCTTGATTGTTTCATAATATTTTTCATCGAGGACACGCGCGGCCCTCTATTCCAACAGGTATACGGTCGCCGATACGCGTGTAGACGATCAACCATATAAAACGTTTTGTTCCGTTAACATTTTCCTCCCCATTCTTCCCGGCCCGGAATTAATTTATTCAAAGTTCTATGCCCGCGCGTCTATTAAACCTCCTCGCTCGCGGTACCGCGGCCCCGATCGACGATAAATCGTCGCGCGTTATCTTTGTTTACATCTGGCTTATCCGTGCCTTTCGCGGAAGCCGACCGGATCCCGGAGGATCGATGATCGCCCGGGCTGAATCGATCGATTCCATTCACGAATACTCGCTTTTATAGTTCCTCTGACCGCGATAAGAGACGCAACGATGCGTTCAACGGTGCATCCACGCCTACGAGCTGCCACGAGGCTATTCGTCACGAATGGACCGCGAAGATCTTTTAAGGAGCAATCATGATAAGGGAGTGGTAGTTCGTACGATAGTTGCCTCTATCGATAATATCGTGTCGTGAGACCGACTTTCAAATAATCTACGTACTATCTGCGAAAATAGACAAGCAAAGGGGTTGCACTTATGTACTTATAAAAAAAGGATTGTTTAGAATCTAATTGAATTCGAATCTAAAGGATTGTTTTGTTACTAACAATATATTAAAGAATCAGGTTAATCGGTGTTGAGACGAAAATTCTACATAATTACTAGTTTTTGTTGTTAATAAGATATCTCGTGCGGCAGGAATAATTGAATATGAAAGATAGAATTAATAGAGAACGTATCTATAATGAAGTATTTTGCAACGTANAAGTTTCCTCATAACGTTGGATATCATTAGCCGTATCCGTGAGCGTGGCAATTTATTCGATAGCCGATCGACTTTTCAGATAGTCGATACCACCAGGCGAACGTGATTTACACGTGATAGGAATAAGAGCGTTCCCTCGCACCCACCCATGCACGCACGTATATACGTGCACGTACACATTGCATCAATTTGACACAATCTGTTAAGCGGCGCGCCGACCGAGGTATTGTGATTTTCCTATTCGCCGCGGTTTAACGGGTGCGCGAACAGAAATTTAATCCAACGTGCCATTTGCGAGTAAATAATTGTTTATTGGAAATTTTCTGCTGGAAAGCGCGGAGGATTATGGAAACAGGAACACGAGCTTATGATTTAGGAAGTCGAGTTGCTCAACTCATACGTCATACACATACCTGGAAAGATTATCTCTCGAGTTTGACGGATTTATACCCAGTTACATCAGTTATACATATTTTATTTAATAATGGCATGAAATGAAACATCCATAAAAATAGTACTGTGACTGCGACTATATTATTAAAATTTCAAATGCTCTACTTTCTAAGCCCGTTTCTAAATTTTGATTCAGGAATTTCGAGGTAACTTACAATAAACAGTACGCACCTTATAATATTATCCGACGATCGAGGTACAAGAGTATACACGTATTGCGAACAACAGTAACGTTTGAGGAGAAAAAAAAGAGGAAGAAAAATGGTGGAACGCCCGTGGCTTGTGCATTGTACGTTAAACCTAACCGGCAATGGTTTTTTAATTCGACCGATCAAGGTTCGGACCGAGGGGCTCGATCATTTTTCGAATTCACTTACCGTGAAACACGGCATTAGTGTTCCACTCTCGGGTCTCGCTGCGCGGAACGTATTACCGGTGTTCTCCCCTGGCGAAGATAAATCAGTCGCAATTCTCTCCATAACTATCGCGCCGCGCGGCTTGATTGTTTCATAATATTTTTCATCGAGGACACGCGCGGCCCTCTATTCCAACAGGTATACGGTCGCCGATACGCGTGTAGACGATCAACCATATAAAACGTTTTGTTCCGTTAACATTTTCCTCCCCATTCTTCCCGGCCCGGAATTAATTTATTCAAAGTTCTATGCCCGCGCGTCTATTAAACCTCCTCGCTCGCGGTACCGCGGCCCCGATCGACGATAAATCGTCGCGCGTTATCTTTGTTTACATCTGGCTTATCCGTGCCTTTCGCGGAAGCCGACCGGATCCCGGAGGATCGATGATCGCCCGGGCTGAATCGATCGATTCCATTCACGAATACTCGCTTTTATAGTTCCTCTGACCGCGATAAGAGACGCAACGATGCGTTCAACGGTGCATCCACGCCTACGAGCTGCCACGAGGCTATTCGTCACGAATGGACCGCGAAGATCTTTTAAGGAGCAATCATGATAAGGGAGTGGTAGTTCGTACGATAGTTGCCTCTATCGATAATATCGTGTCGTGAGACCGACTTTCAAATAATCTACGTACTATCTGCGAAAATAGACAAGCAAAGGGGTTGCACTTATGTACTTATAAAAAAAGGATTGTTTAGAATCTAATTGGATTCGAATCTAAAGGATTGTTTTGTTACTAACGATATATTAAAGAATCAGGTTAATCGGTGTTGAGACGAAAATTCTACATAATTACTAGTTTTTGTTGTTAATAAGATATCTCGTGCGGCAGGAATAATTGAATATGAAAGATAGAATTAATAGAGAACGTATCTATAATGAAGTATTTTGCAACGTAACTAAGATTAGCAGTACAAGACGTTTATTTAGTAATAAATTCTGCATTTTCCCTATTTTATTCAATTCACGGTTGTGAGAAGTATTTAAGGGTATGTAATCTAAGAGCTGAGTGTATGGTTGCCCGATCGGTCGTAACCAGGCCCCAGCATGGATACGATATAAATTTAATTACCGGATCCGTTCATGCTCGATGGAGCAGACCCCGGTGGCCCGAGCCAAACAATCACTTTACGTGAAAGTATGAAAATAATTTCAGGACGAAGGAAGCGGACGGGAGGCGGTGTCCGTGGCGTGTGTGCACGTATTTAAGTACCCATACACGTGTAAGTGGATACCTATCCATCGTCTATTTATTTCCCCGGCGATGATACGACGGCGCGGAGCGCGGCGTGTACCATTGCAAGGGATCGAACACGATCCTCTCCGAGGCTCAGGTGTCTCTTTCACCTGCTCCAAATTCCAGCGGCAGCAATTTCACGGCGTTCGTGCAACGCCATTGCGCCGCTCTTGCGCCGCCATTACGTGCTTACGTGTCGCGGCTATTTCTATTATTATTTTAATTACACGATCCGGCTGGGCACGGAGTCAAGGATAACGTGGTTGCCCCGCGAACGAGGCCGTAACGGAAGAAATCGTTCCTCTACGATTGCACTGCAGGAATTTCCGCCACGCTGAACCTTGTACACACTACGTGATATATTGCACTCGCAATTAGTAAAAAATTCTTCGGTTATATCGGAAAACCGTAGGTGAGGTTAAAGTGGAAAAATTCCAAATATCAGTTAAACCGGATTGCTAGACGTATAAAAAAATATATTCCATGACGCAACGTGATAAGGCCGCCTTTGCGGTTAATTACCATAACTTCGGAAGACGTGGAACGTCCACAGAGAAAAAAGTCTGAATCAGCTGTTATCCAAAGTTTCTTAATGAGCCACCGAGACGAGCCCAGCTCGAGCAACAAAAAACTGTCTCCAATTTCGTCCTTAGCGCTATTGAACCGGTGCGCAAATATCGTCAACTCATTAAGGATCGTCCGGCCGGTATCCCGCAATAATTCACCTGGGGCGGACGGTGGTAGTAATTCACGCGCTAAATTGATAATTCTCGCACGGGCCGAAGATTACCGGTATCCACCGGCATACTAATTAATTGCGGCTCGATCATTATACCCGGCACTTAATTTTACAGGTAGCACACTCGAAGCGTACGCTCGCATTTGATAAAACATCTACGATCGCAAAATACACTTTGTGCGAGGAAAAATGTATGATTCTATGTAAATGGAATACATATTTGTCTAGCTTTCCACGTCGCCTCAGACGTGTTTACTACGGCGAATTTGAATTTACGAACCTGATATACGTGAGCGAACTCTTCCTGGATTTCCTCGGCGACGTGTGGCAAGCGTACCGGGCATAGTGGAATCCTGGCTTAGCGCTATCTCATTGGTTAATTGCGACTGTCAACCGGGCCTAGTGATTTACGAGACCGTGAGGTACGATATAGTTTCGTCCTCCTCCGGCCACGGGCATCCTAGATTATCGATTCTTCTCGTAGAACCAGTTGCTTCGCATGGCCACGAACGTGTTGCCACTATGATCATGCGTTAGCCGTTTCAACGACGCAACGTATGTGTAATAATGATTCATATTCGTCTTTCTTCCAAGTCGTGTTGCTGTGCTCTGTATATTATATTATATTTGTAGTTTTCCAGGACGCCTCGCTTAATCATTGATACACTCGCCACCAGTAATATAATATCCATGGAATATTTAATAAAATACAGAGTAGAACAGAAAATTAATAAAAAAGACGTTTGATATTTAATTTAAAAGAAATCTGAATCATCGTTTTTCAGGGGACAGTGATCTAAATCAGAGAAGTTCGTCCCGTGTTGCAAAACGCACGGGACAACATAACGGACGTGGGTAATATCTCGCGGCGATCGTACGCGTCTGCGGCTCGTGGGTCCGTCGAGATGATCACG
The DNA here is from genome assembly GCA_019453355.1 of Ceratina japonica. Lineage (NCBI taxonomy): Eukaryota > Metazoa > Arthropoda > Insecta > Hymenoptera > Apidae > Ceratina > Ceratina japonica. The sequence goes on from SMSR01000240.1 coordinate 191,964, forward strand.
TATTACCGGTGAACCCCCACGGAGTGAAATGGTTCCATTCAAGGAGGCATATTCTGGCCCGGCAAGGAACTTTTCGAGCGTATCAAAGAGCGCTGTGTTCTTGCATAGTATTCCCATCGGGGTGCGTAGACGCTACATAATGAGGCCGTTCAACAAACGCGGTGTCTGCCTTTCGGCGCATGTCCGTTAAACAAATGTTTCACGTCGTCGTAATAAAATCGTTTATGCGTCGGCTATTGATTGCAACGTTCCGCAACGAGTTATGTTCACGATTTAACTTTCCACGGATTGTGACTGATTTATTAGCCACCTCTACCCTTAGGAGTCAACAAGAACAAACAGACTTGCCTAAACTTTTCTAGTTCTATTATATATACATATATCTTTCTATTTCGAAATTTGGCCCAATTGATTATAATAAAAGTTTGATAAATCCAACCGCGAACGATACGTGCATCACAGTAAAATGAATGATCGATGAAGAAATGATTAAGCAACATAAGCGGAGGATCTATGATTGCTGTTTGCGGGCAAACATAACGCAACAGAATTTGCACGTTTGGGACACTTGAACCGCGGGTGGGCCCATGTTTCTTATTGTCCGCATGTCGTTCGTAAGAAGCAGAATAATGGGCGCTATCTGTAGCAGTAGTACATACACCGGCGCTGTGTAGCATAATAAAAAAGTATGAGGTCGCGGGCCAGATACCACACACTGAGCGCCGCGCCGCCGTCGCGGTCCTCTTTTTCTCCTCTTCTTTCAGCCGCCTCTCCTTTTACCCTCCTTCCTTTTCGGCCACCGGTCCGCGTTGTAGCGAAAGAACGTATTACCGGATACCGATCAAAGTAAGATATTGCGGGACAATCGCGGATTGCTTCTTTCATTCGTCCTCTCCCGGGCAATATTTCTCTCGAAATGAAATTTAATAAAGGGCCGCATCTGGCCGAGCGATCTCCTCAGGTACCAGCGACTCCTCTTCTGCTCATTCCCCCGTTCGTTTCTTTCGCTCGTTCCTTTTTTTTTCACCAGTTCCCTTTGACTGTCAGAATGTTTCTGGTTGTCCTTTGGGCCTCGCAGTCGGCCGCTGTACACCGCGGTTTAAAAAATTAAGTACATTTCAATCTGTCACTATGCCGGATGACTTAATTATTTGAAATGCAATTTGCGACGAATCTTGTCATTCGAGGCACTCGATCATGTTCGATAAAAAATGCTAACTGTGCTTTTTAATATCAGCCGAGTCTATTTCCTGAAACTTGATCATTTTTTTCAGTTGTATCCTCAAACATCTCCTATACATATTTGCACTTGAGGTGTGAATCGATGGTTTCGTAAATTCATGCATTATGTCGTCACGGATAGAGAATATAGAGAATAATAGTCCCTATGTGCTGGCAACAGACGTATTTTAATATGACGAGGAAATATGAGGTTGCCAGTCCAGCTATGAGTAAGACTGCCAATTTTTGCATCAGTGACTCCAGTCGCTTTGCAGCCATACGTCTACTTCCCTTTTTATGATAAATACACACGTGTGTTGTTGTGGTTCGTCAAAAGTCCCTGATTATTCTCTTTGTAGTACAGGCGAAATTAACAGAGATAAGCTCGCAGGGTCTACTTATCGCTATTGTACCTCTACGTATTTTACTTTCACACTTCGGTGGCGAACCGCCTGTTAACCACGAGTAGTAGAAACCGATTAACCCAGATACCCACATAAGAAAATGTTTCCCCTCAAGTGATCCTTTTCTTTCCAAACCTTATATATTAATATATACATAAAACAAGGACAATAAAGAATGATTAACAAAATATTCAAAGGCAATTTGTATCGTCAGTGAATCATTTTAATAGTAACTAAATTCAAAGAATTTCGATTAGACTGGACAGAGATACATTATCACATTGTGATATATTGAATAAGAAAATTGTGTATGCTGAATTTATAAATACGTGTAATGTAGGTGGACATATATTTCAATATTTAGATATTAAAAGAAATATTTATCTGAAACACGTTTCTCAAACTGACACCGTGAATGTTTTATTTCGCATAAAAATCCGCAATCTACGCATTATCTGAATGGACGTAAATTATAGTCAGGTGCGTTCTACGCATCTGTTTGAATCACAAAATCTAGAGTGGAGAAATATCGCACACGAAACCCGATGACTTTCCCGCCAGCGGCGCTTAAGAAACGCCTTCGCATAAGCTAGCTCTCTCTTCAGAAAATAACTTCTCAACTTTTATCGACACCTGTTTAGCATACAAGTGGCGAGCAGGCGTTCAGTATTATCATCGGCCAGGTCAAGCATGGCGTATTAACTTATTGTTAGTCAAAAATTGATTGCGGACATTGTATAGAATTTCTCTGTCTTATAATGTTGCGACGATAAGCCGCGCCGATAAACACATTACGTCCATTGTAATATAAAAAAATAGTCCGTATCTAGATTGTTTCTCTGACAATCACCCTTTAGAGTTATAGATATCCGGACTGTATGAAATGTCACAAGGGGAAGCTAATACTGATCACGTTTTTCAGCAAACAATCGCAGTGAATTCACTCATTCTTATATTATGTATTTTTGTACTCTTCGATACACAACTAAGCAAGATAATAATCGTGTACATTTTATCAGTAGTTTTTATAAAATAGCGAATTAAAATTGCTGTTTTAATAATATTTGATGATAACATCAAATTACTTAGAGCGACGAAGTACTTAAAGGATATTTGAAAGTACTGACATTAATAAGTTCCAAAACTCACTTTGTATAATGCTACGTTTAAAAAATTAGATTTCAATCTCAATAATCGCGATCTCAGTGGACAGTATTATCCATCAACTTGGGCTGAACGCGATTAGAAGCAATTCTACCGATAGAAAATTTCCTCTAGATAAAATCTTGCAAAAACATATTAGTTTTCTGTAAAGCGCGGCGTTAAAAAATTCGCGCTCATAGATCTGTGCTACTAGAATATTCAATTAACCTTTATACACCCACAAATATGTGGATACTACCAGTATTAAAATTCCCCGTAAACTTTCGCCTAGTTAATCTAAAAAGCAGCTTGTATATTCTAATTAGATCCATGAGCGATTATCTGTCGTCTGTCGCCAATTTTCCAGCCGCTCGCGAGGCTGGCTGGTTCGAGGGCGTTTATTCGCGGCGGCTGGCATTTCAGCCGCGTTTTTCCATTGTACATATATAAGTACTAAGTACATACGTATCCCTGCCGCGAAACGGTCTCTCACGGCACGACCACGCGTCCGTCTCGCGATTCCTGGAATATCGGGCGTCGATTAGCCGGATCGAGCCGCGCGACTATCATAAATCGCGGCGCAGCGCGACGCAATGCGTTTACTTACGCAAGAAAGCGCAACGCGCGTGCACGCAGCGCGTCGGCGTTCTAACGCGGGCATTGAAACGGGCCTGCTCGACAAATCGGCCGATAATACGATTAGAGCGATAATTAATCTGATCACGATTCCGATCGGTATCGAAAACCGCCCACGCTCGGCCTCGGGGCAGAACCGAGTCGCGTGACGAAATGTCGATGATGCGATAATCATTGTAATCCGCCGCGTTATCGTCGCCATCGGGATATTATTATAACAGGCGCCAATATTAACTACGCCCCGGTTGTTCCGCGGAAAAATCCTGTTTTGAAAGAAAGCCGACAATTAAGAATCACACTTTTCCGCCCGTAATTATACCGATCGCATACGCAGAACCTATATTTCCCGTATAACGCCGGATTCTAATGAGGAAATAAATCAACATATATTTATCTTTATTAATGTAATATATCACTGAATATTAATTGAGTGGACAGGACATCGTAAATAAATTTTCGAAAGCCTGCTAAAAGCGCAGCATGCGTGCACATGCACACTGCGTTCCTCCTAACCAGATAAATGTCTTCATCAAGGGCACTGTTCGGGACAGGTTTAGCCAGAAATTCTGCGCATTGGAGGCAGCAATTCATTTCGACAGTCTGGCTCCGAACTCCAATGACAGCCAGACGAACATTAAATAGCAATGACATTTGAGCAGCTCGCGCTGCATCGATTCGATTGCGCTCTACGCTCGACTCGCTTTCCGCAGGCGTTTCTAATTGATTTGCTAAAAGCTAATCGACGTGTTGCACGTTTCGCTGGTGTCGTTTTTGGAGATTGGATTTTGGATACTAGAGAAGAGAACGGCGAGCGTAACGACATTTCGACGATTCTTTACAAAGAAAAACGCCATAGAGGGATTTACATTTTTCAGGCAATGCAATTTACTCTCTCTTTATCTTTACCCTCCATAGCCGCGGCGTACACGCAACGGATGTATACCGGACCAGAGTCCAGTGCACCGTGGACGTTATTATTGGTCGTGTTTCGCAAAAGATCGATCTACGTGCGTGCACGCGTGTGTGGGTTAATCTGAGGAACCCGTTTCGCCAGGAGGCGATATTTTCCGCCTCCGCATGGCGCCTCCCTCTCTGTCTCTGTCTGTCTCCGTTGCTTTTCTGTCCGCTCGCGCTTGTACGCCGCGTATCCGCGGTCCCCCCGTCCCCTGTCCCCCCCGCGGGAAACTAATCGCTCGGGCTTACACGGTTACCGCGATTCCAGAAAATTAATTAAATCCGACCGAAGATAATCGACCGTTTTACAGCGCGGCGATAATCGATCAACATTCTACGAATTCGCGAGGTACACGCGAACGTGTCGGAACACGCGCTTGTCACGTGTCGTTATTTGCATGCGTTTCGACCGGCCGCGGCGAAATTTCGTACGAAAATTACAAGACGGAAAGCCGGTTATTAAGCGGAGAGGGTGGAAAGATCGATAGCGGCGATTAGGCAGTGAATTAGCCCTTAATTGGCCGCCAACGGCCTTCTGTATCACGTACCGGATTTTTCTGCTCTTATTACAGTTTCCGTGAAATCACGTTCGCGATACGGGAAAGCGAAACCTCGTAAATGATCTCGTTAATTTGAAAATTTGACATTTTTATCCGGACTCCCGATACCGCGGATAAGCGAACGGGTTAAAAGAAATGCAAGAGCTATACATGGTGCGACAAAGGGAAACACGATTTTGCGACAGGAATGCCACAAAGAATCGAAAGGCTCCTATGGGAAATAAAATCGGATTCCAATTACACAATGAGATATCCGAGTTGATTGTCTACTTCGGCTCGCAGTTATTCATTCCCGTCAATGATTATCACTTATTGAACATACCTCGAGGAAATTACTCGAGCCGCGAATATCCCAATAAGAGCGAACAATTCACCTGCTTCACAGGCCGCGCGGCCTATCGCTGATTTTTCCCAGAGTCTTAACGTGAGTCGACATTCGATTTTTATGTTCCCATGACACCCTTCCAGCGAATTAACGCGACCCATATCCCAATCCCAATTGCCTGGCGTGTGTGCATATTTCATATTCTATCGTTTCTTTCTGCATTATCTTTGGATTGCAAATAAGGCAATTGAGCTGGAACCGATATTAGATCCACTTAGCTGGCGGAGATCGTATCTTTCGAGAGGGTGGTGAAATTTCTCGCAAGAATTGTAACTGTCGATCATCGAATTGCGATATAACACTCGCCATTTCCGTTCCGGAATTTCGTAACACTGTTTCCTCGTTTCCAGTTAAGCTAAAAATCGACAAGGTAAACTCTCAAGAGAATTGCATAAAAAATTACATAATCTCACCAAAACTCGTTTAATATTTAAAACAAATCAGAATTTTTGAGAGCACAGTGGAAGATAGCCCATATAAATAAGCATAAAAATACATATGATCCTGATTAAGAAATATTATACGGAGGTAATAATAACTGTTTTCGTCGAATGCGAAATTCAACGGAGAGTTTCGCCGGTATTAGGCGCACGTGTAAAGTAGCGTATGCATAAAACGCGAGATTCAACGGAGAATTTCGCCGGTATTAAACCTAATCCCGCGAATAATCAATACCATTATTGCGGAACGATCGCGGGCACGCACCGTTACACGCGCGCCGCGCTTTTCACGCCACATAAAAGCGATCGTTACACGCGCACCACGTGCCTAACGAACGGGCCGAGTGCCCGCTGATGATAAAAGTAATCCCTGATCTATATAGATTATGAGCACAATGGGGACCTCCGGGCGTCTTTCCGCGCCGCGTACCGTGCCATACGCGTTCGACCGTGCGCGAACACCGTTTCGCCTTATTGTATTTGCCGCCAGAAAATAGAACTGGGACGAGTAGAGACAAACTCGTAAAAGAGTCCGCGATATTTTTATACAGATCACAAGGCTTCCTGCTGGGCCAATCCCGTAATTAAATGAAGGAAAAGAATTCTGGTAACAGGCGAGGAATCACGATGATGCAGATTTCAACGCCCACGGGCCTGCATGGGAGGTTCTCCTAATATAAAAAACAGTAGAAAGCAGACTGATGGAAAGTCAGTGATAGTACTTGCATTAATTTTACAGCATTCGATAACATTTCAATTTACACACAAAAAGAATAAAATCTATAATACATTTTTTTAAACTTTTTAATATTATTTTATATTTGTAATTATTATTTTCGTGCAAGGCCATTCCTATCATAAAAACAATAATGTTAGACAGGAAGAAGACAGTGAAACAAATGCACAAGGCAATAAAATGTATAAAACAAAGCAAAGCACTTTTACACGTTCCATTCCATGTATACGATCACGTTTACTACAACTCGTAGTATAGCTCATTCACTCATTCATTGATCAGTGGTTATAACAATGACGTTTTTTATTGCAATACCGAAGCTTTTTATCAGTTCGTCATTGATTTCCGTGATTGGACTAAAGTACAACGTTTTTATTTGGTTTTTTACGTACCTACGCGCGCGTTTTTCTAGGCATAACACGATCGTGTACAAGCCGCTCGTGCGGAACGGCAGTGAACACTGACTCACAAACGTAGGAGTCCGGAGCAACTCACTCGGTCTACCCTTGCTATTGCAAAGGAATTAGAAACACCCGGTGGATCGTCGCCCGCTGCACCGTGTTGAATCAATGATATATTGATATCTCGTTACCCGTGCCGTCCAGCGATGCTGAGTCGTCTCAGACGACTTTTTGCGAAAAACAAGGATTTCGTACTTGAATGTGATTCTCTTCTGGCTATTGTATAATGTTTCACGGTTTTTCGTAGAGTCTTACAATGATAGCTTATGCGAACGAAGATAGCAGTACTGTTTTGAAAGGCGGATCTCAAGCGAACGTTCTTTAACTAAATTGTATCTTGTAAACATGGATGTAGATTAGTCAAGCTTATTCTAATGTGTTCAGGACTTTCCTTTCTGAATAATGGGTCTGTGGGTGTTTTAGATGTTTCAATTAATATAATAATTTTTCAACTAAGTTACAGGATTTACTGTAATAATACCTTGAGTGAAATCTACGCACATTGTGAGTACATGAAAACATTTATATAAGCATAAATTATTATATCTATTAACATTTGGCTTGCTAAAACGATTATGTAATACATTTTATTAAAATATTTAAATATATTCGTGATAGCATGAGTCAGAGAAATTGACAGGCATAGATTGATTACGAAATTGAAAGGATCAAGACTAGACGCACCAAAATATACGAGCGGACAGTCTGACACCGTTTGGTAAAAGGTATCCAACACCCGCTATGTAATTAACTAATTCAATAAACACCGTAACAGTGACAGGATTGCTTGTACCGCAGCTCGCTCAACCTGTCATTACACGGACGATTATGTCGTTAGAGCTCGGCGGATTTTAAACGTGCAATTAGTGAAAATCGCTTCGACAACATGACATGGCTCGCTCCGAGGACGGTAATAAAAGTGTCGCTGGGAGGGTTTCGTAATTACGGACAGAACATCGCTGCGGAGCATGACGTCTTTCGAATACGATTTTATAAAAAAACGAAAAATTGTCTGCACTCACTTTTAATGAAATGTTAAAAAAATTGTCTTTTTATTTTATTCAAAGTGGTTATTCTCGTGAGATTTAGCTTTACTAATTGCTGGGTTAAAAAAGTGAAAATCGTAAACTAGAGTTTTATATGATGTTTCTTCGTTCGTGACTGGACGATTGAGTCGTAACGGTTCAAACTAAATTACAAGGTGGGAAGTCGTTCGCGTGAACTGACGGCCAGGTGGCAGATCGCGACTGCACTTTAGAGAACAATTAGAAAATTACTATCATTAAAGCTCCAAATCTCCTCGCTCTTGAAGGATCACTTTCAATAACCGCCCTATGGTATTAAATCCTAATTAGTGCAACTTTGTTAATATGTTTCTTCTTGTGAATTTAGCATTTTTGTTCTTTTATGATGCTCTACTTTTGAAGTTATACTAGCGAACATGGTGTAGGAGCAAGGTCTTATTAAATGTAGGCTGAAAAATCAAAATTACAAGGTGTTCGCACGTCGCTGCAGGCATCGTGTTATTTCTAGAATACTTATTCACGGTTCGCGAACTAAAGAAGTAGCGGTCAGAACGGCGCTGTCGACAAATGAAGCTCTAAAGTCACTTTCTAGGTAACAGCCCATAGAAATAACAAGACTATCGTGCTCTACATTCCATTTAAATTCGTTAATTCATTGTTAAACCAATTATTATTCCAAGCTTACACTCGTTTATGTATCAGCTATAAAATATCAAGCATCCATAAATCATTGCTTTTCATTTCATTATTCCGTAAAAATCCTATTTGATCCTAAGTTTCCACTACCAGTTATCAAATCGCGAAGGAAAATTCTACGTAACTGGCGAGCCTTGAACTTATGAAAATGACATAACGCAATGCTCCTTATCCTTGTTTCGTTCACTTTCAACACCTGCGCCCGCGTCGTCCATCATCGTCGAAGGTCCAGGAGGTCCGTGGCGCGGTAAAAGCGGAATCCCGAACCAGTGATTTATCTGCGCCGAGTGAAATCGCTCCAGCGGGGTTTCGTCACTTTCGCGGCGCGGAGTGAAACGGTACCGCACCGGAGCGGCGGCGGCGGCGGGGCCGGCAGCGCGGCGTCCCGGACAAAACAAATTGAAAGCCACGACCGGCAAATAACAATTAATACTTTCGTCGTCGATGGTTATCGGGCGAAGGCGCGCGTTCCGGCCACGGCCGTGGCCGCTGATCGACAGCTTGGCCGCGGGATGGATTGCCCATAGATCCTCCTCGCGGCGCGATCTGATGATTTATCGTGCCACCGCTCGCCATCTATCATACGCGATAGCGCCGATAACCGACCTCTAGCCAAACCGTGTACGAGTAAAGCTATGACTTTTCCCAGTGGCGTCGACTTCTAAGGACCCTCGCCATCCTGTTTTCCTATCATTTAGCAATCAAGAAATCCTTCAAACAATAAGGATTATAATATAAATATATGCCACCTCTCATTCTTTTGAGAAAACTATAAGTGTAAAACATGACTGTGTAGAATGACTTTTGTAATTTCTAGCTGTTTAAAACTGAGTATAAACTGTTCTAATGATTAATAGGATGAACGAACTATTCCCAATATTTGTTTCCAAAATGTATAATCAATTTAAAAAATGCAATCTAAATAATGATTTCTTCTATCTTTAAACGCGAAAATATTCATTTTACTTTTAATATTCTTGGATATTCAATGAATTCTTAGTATATCGAGAAATACAATTTTTATGAAAATGCGTAAAATTCGCAGTTTAAGGATAAGTTGCAAATTGCGAAATTGCACGATTTATGTAAGGAAACGTGAGATTGCCGCCAATGTATCTTACATGGTTGTGTGCTCTCATTACCACTCACACCGGTAATCGCGAGCCCATAACGCGCTAAGGTTAAGGACTTTAGGGCATTGCGGTATCGTGGAGATACACGAGCGCGATAAGTAACTTATTACATTCTCTGTGTACGTCTGTCTCGAATTCGAGCCCTCCTTCGCCGCGCGCGCACGTTGAAAAAGATTGTATTTAATTAGATCTTTATCTGCGGCAAGGGACAGTACTTGATGTGTAATTTGTCTCTGCCTGACCTGCTATACCCCGCATTCCACTTGATATGCAAAGCAATCGGGATATGGAAGAAAGAAACGATATTTCAAGACGTCGGGTTTGTGAATATCTCGGATTCTTTCATTTAAGTTGTAGATGGGAATTCGTTTCGCTTTTAAACCGTTACATGCTTTACTTTAAATCTTCAGCATATTCTCGCACTCGTATGTACAAATCCGTACGTATTTATAATTTATATTCGCAGTTGCGTAAAAAAGGCAGGTTTAACCAGCGAACATTTCGAATTCCTCTAATTCTTTTCTATCGTCGAGTACAATAGAGACTCACCGGCAAGCGGGGCTCGAAATTAAGTCACCGCTAGTGGTAAACGACTGGGCAGACCCGAGGATCTGCCCACGCATTCCCTGTAACTTCGCCGAGGACTCATTCAGAGGAATAGAGAGAGAGAGTGCGTCGCGTCGCCTCGGCCGGTTCGTATTGTTTTAAATTTTAAAACGTGTCTCGTGGCGTCTGGGCGGTCAACGTTTGCGTCGACGTATATCATCGTTCGCGAGTCACCTTTCCAAAGCGCCACGGCTTCATGACCCAGGTGTCTCGGGTCTCACTCGCGTTCGCGTGTAATGCACTCTCGTGTAAATACGTAAGTAACATCCAAGGCGGGTTGCGTGCGTGAAACGTGCGTGTTCACCGTTTCACTCCCACCTACGGGCCCGCGGTGTGTGTATGGCGCCAGAGAATTGAACTTTTCCACGAGATGCCTATCGATTCGATCGATGACTTTCTCGATCACACCTGCGACCCGAGCAAAGCTTGAGAATGCGGTGCAAATAAATCTGTGAAACGATCGTCGCTCTGACCTGCCAACAATCCGGATTGAATAATGTGATAATTAATAATAAATTATCTACACGCTATTTTCACGGAGGCATTATCGGCAGACATCGATGTGCAATGAAATTATGACTATGCAGGAACTAAAGAGTGAATAAGGATGAAGAACGAACGCAGAATGTTGTTACTTTTTAAGAATAAATTTAATGTAATTTAATATAACGTGCAACGCCTTACGCATTTACTATAGAAATTATCATCGATAGGATAAAGTAATTGATAGTGCACGATTGACTCCTTGGTTGATTTTATGAGGCAGAACGAACGGATAGAGGCGTTACGTGGCAAACGGTGTACGAAATCCTTTTCCTCGCGTCGTATCGCATCGCGGCAAACGTTTAGTCGGCGATTTGTCTGTAATTTATTCACAGGTGCAAAAGGTGAAGCTTTCAAAACGCGCCCGTTGTTCCAGCGGTGTGGAACAAAGCGAAATATCAAGAGTGTCTCAGGAATCTTCGTTTCGTTCAACGCAGGCGA
>SMSR01000240.1:203805-222673 GCA_019453355.1 Ceratina japonica
CACTCGTTTATGTATCAGCTATAAAATATCAAGCATCCATAAATCATTGCTTTTCATTTAATTATTCCGTAAAAATCCTATTTGATCCTAAGTTTCCACTACCAGTTATCAAATCGCGAAGGAAAATTCTACGTAACTGGCGAGCCTTGAACTTATGAAAATGACATAACGCAATGCTCCTTATCCTTGTTTCGTTCACTTTCAACACCTGCGCCCGCGTCGTCCATCATCGTCGAAGGTCCAGGAGGTCCGTGGCGCGGTAAAAGCGGAATCCCGAACCAGTGATTTATCTGCGCCGAGTGAAATCGCTCCAGCGGGGTTTCGTCACTTTCGCGGCGCGGAGTGAAACGGTACCGCACCGGAGCGGCGGCGGCGGCGGGGCCGGCAGCGCGGCGTCCCGGACAAAACAAATTGAAAGCCACGACCGGCAAATAACAATTAATACTTTCGTCGTCGATGGTTATCGGGCGAAGGCGCGCGTTCCGGCCACGGCCGTGGCCGCTGATCGACAGCTTGGCCGCGGGATGGATTGCCCATAGATCCTCCTCGCGGCGCGATCTGATGATTTATCGTGCCACCGCTCGCCATCTATCATACGCGATAGCGCCGATAACCGACCTCTAGCCAAACCGTGTACGAGTAAAGCTATGACTTTTCCCAGTGGCGTCGACTTCTAAGGACCCTCGCCATCCTGTTTTCCTATCATTTAGCAATCAAGAAATCCTTCAAACAATAAGGATTATAATATAAATATATGCCACCTCTCATTCTTTTGAGAAAACTATAAGTGTAAAACATGACTGTGTAGAATGACTTTTGTAATTTCTAGCTGTTTAAAACTGAGTATAAACTGTTCTAATGATTAATAGGATGAACGAACTATTCCCAATATTTGTTTCCAAAATGTATAATCAATTTAAAAAATGCAATCTAAATAATGATTTCTTCTATCTTTAAACGCGAAAATATTCATTTTACTTTTAATATTCTTGGATATTCAATGAATTCTTAGTATATCGAGAAATACAATTTTTATGAAAATGCGTAAAATTCGCAGTTTAAGGATAAGTTGCAAATTGCGAAATTGCACGATTTATGTAAGGAAACGTGAGATTGCCGCCAATGTATCTTACATGGTTGTGTGCTCTCATTACCACTCACACCGGTAATCGCGAGCCCATAACGCGCTAAGGTTAAGGACTTTAGGGCATTGCGGTATCGTGGAGATACACGAGCGCGATAAGTAACTTATTACATTCTCTGTGTACGTCTGTCTCGAATTCGAGCCCTCCTTCGCCGCGCGCGCACGTTGAAAAAGATTGTATTTAATTAGATCTTTATCTGCGGCAAGGGACAGTACTTGATGTGTAATTTGTCTCTGCCTGACCTGCTATACCCCGCATTCCACTTGATATGCAAAGCAATCGGGATATGGAAGAAAGAAACGATATTTCAAGACGTCGGGTTTGTGAATATCTCGGATTCTTTCATTTAAGTTGTAGATGGGAATTCGTTTCGCTTTTAAACCGTTACATGCTTTACTTTAAATCTTCAGCATATTCTCGCACTCGTATGTACAAATCCGTACGTATTTATAATTTATATTCGCAGTTGCGTAAAAAAGGCAGGTTTAACCAGCGAACATTTCGAATTCCTCTAATTCTTTTCTATCGTCGAGTACAATAGAGACTCACCGGCAAGCGGGGCTCGAAATTAAGTCACCGCTAGTGGTAAACGACTGGGCAGACCCGAGGATCTGCCCACGCATTCCCTGTAACTTCGCCGAGGACTCATTCAGAGGAATAGAGAGAGAGAGTGCGTCGCGTCGCCTCGGCCGGTTCGTATTGTTTTAAATTTTAAAACGTGTCTCGTGGCGTCTGGGCGGTCAACGTTTGCGTCGACGTATATCATCGTTCGCGAGTCACCTTTCCAAAGCGCCACGGCTTCATGACCCAGGTGTCTCGGGTCTCACTCGCGTTCGCGTGTAATGCACTCTCGTGTAAATACGTAAGTAACATCCAAGGCGGGTTGCGTGCGTGAAACGTGCGTGTTCACCGTTTCACTCCCACCTACGGGCCCGCGGTGTGTGTATGGCGCCAGAGAATTGAACTTTTCCACGAGATGCCTATCGATTCGATCGATGACTTTCTCGATCACACCTGCGACCCGAGCAAAGCTTGAGAATGCGGTGCAAATAAATCTGTGAAACGATCGTCGCTCTGACCTGCCAACAATCCGGATTGAATAATGTGATAATTAATAATAAATTATCTACACGCTATTTTCACGGAGGCATTATCGGCAGACATCGATGTGCAATGAAATTATGACTATGCAGGAACTAAAGAGTGAATAAGGATGAAGAACGAACGCAGAATGTTGTTACTTTTTAAGAATAAATTTAATGTAATTTAATATAACGTGCAACGCCTTACGCATTTACTATAGAAATTATCATCGATAGGATAAAGTAATTGATAGTGCACGATTGACTCCTTGGTTGATTTTATGAGGCAGAACGAACGGATAGAGGCGTTACGTGGCAAACGGTGTACGAAATCCTTTTCCTCGCGTCGTATCGCATCGCGGCAAACGTTTAGTCGGCGATTTGTCTGTAATTTATTCACAGGTGCAAAAGGTGAAGCTTTCAAAACGCGCCCGTTGTTCCAGCGGTGTGGAACAAAGCGAAATATCAAGAGTGTCTCAGGAATCTTCGTTTCGTTCAACGCAGGCGATCTCTCGCGGCGAAACGGCTGGACGTTCGCTTATTAAAGAGAGCAATCATGCGATTTTTCAGTCTGAGCGTAATTTAGTTTCATTGTAATTCCATTCAGGCACTCGTGCATTGTGAAACGTATCAACGTGATCTGATAACGTTTACCGTAGTCACGATCATCTATTCATGTATTAGAATTTATGGTAAATTTGAAAAAACACAATTTGTGGAAAATTAAGAATTTTTCGATTATATGTTGTAGTTACTTCTGTTATAGTTTTTTTAAATATTTGACTTTGACAATTCATGCTATTCTGAAGATGATATTAATTTATAATTGAAACATTCATGCCATTAAAATTGATATTTATAATTGAGCGCAATAAAATTTCTACAATTTTGTTAATTGTATAAGAAGAAGAATATATTTTAATAATAAAAACCATGTTTCAAATCTTTTAGCTATTAAAATTGTTTGAAATAATTCGGTACTCGTCTCATTCAGTCAAGTGAAATTTCATTCTTGCTTTCCGCGACTAGAATAAAGGGAGGCAAGGCCGGGAGAGGAAACGAGATACGTATCGGAAACGATCGATCTACGAGCATCCGAGAGGTATCGGTCGGCAACGGCAACACGGTGCAAAAGATCACGGGTGTTGCACCATGCACGCAGCAAGGTCCCCCATAACTTAATCCACGTAACGTCGCCTACACACGGGCGCAATGTTGGCGATGCCTAACCCCACGGATCGTTTATTTCGCGTATCCGCAGCCACGACGTGACGGTGGAGCGTGTATTACCAGGCTGTCTCGTTTATTCNACTTCTGTTATAGTTTTTTTAAATATTTGACTTTGACAATTCATGCTATTCTGAAGATGATATTAATTTATAATTGAGCGCAATAAAATTTCTACAATTTTGTTAATTGTATAAGGAGAAGAATATATTTTAATAATAAAAACCATGTTTCAAATCTTTTAGCTATTAAAATTGTTTGAAATAATTCGGTAATCGTCTCATTCAGTCAAGTGAAATTTCATTCTTGCTTTCCGCGACTAGAATAAAGGGAGGCAAGGCCGGGAGAGGAAACGAGATACGTATCGGAAACGATCGATCTACGAGCATCCGAGAGGTATCGGTCGGCAACGGCAACACGGTGCAAAAGATCACGGGTGTTGCACCATGCACGCAGCAAGGTCCCCCATAACTTAATCCACGTAACGTCGCCTACACACGGGCGCAATGTTGGCGATGCCTAACCCCACGGATCGTTTATTTCGCGTATCCGCAGCCACGACGTGACGGTGGAGCGTGTATTACCAGGCTGTCTCGTTTATTCAAACAAACTCGCCTTCTGCTTCAATTTATCGAACCATGATAGATAAGCATACCCATGGAAACGCGAATCCCCGAGATTTACCTTGCTCCAGATACAANTTAAAATTGTTTGAAATAATTCGGTACTCGTCTCATTCAGTCAAGTGAAATTTCATTCTTGCTTTCCGCGACTAGAATAAAGGGAGGCAAGGCCGGGAGAGGAAACGAGATACGTATCGGAAACGATCGATCTACGAGCATCCGAGAGGTATCGGTCGGCAACGGCAACACGGTGCAAAAGATCACGGGTGTTGCACCATGCACGCAGCAAGGTCCCCCATAACTTAATCCACGTAACGTCGCCTACACACGGGCGCAATGTTGGCGATGCCTAACCCCACGGATCGTTTATTTCGCGTATCCGCAGCCACGACGTGACGGTGGAGCGTGTATTACCAGGCTGTCTCGTTTATTCAAACAAACTCGCCTTCTGCTTCAATTTATCGAACCATGATAGATAAGCATACCCATGGAAACGCGAATCCCCGAGATTTACCTTGCTCCAGATACAAACTCCTATACGAGATCACAAAATTTCTTAATGAAAGTTCATTAGAAGATTCATATATAATTAATACTAATTTTTGTTTCACTTTAAATTGTCTTGTCTATCATAGTTTTTAGTATGGAAAGTTAATTCCTTGTCAACGTATGACTAGTAAAATATTTCAAGGATTGCATTATTAAGAATGGGCGGTGATGGAGCAGTACCGTTACCAGAAAATATGAGCCGGAAGGAAGACGTCGGTTCACAGAACTCACGTGACGTCGCAAAAGAGCAGAGAGCATACGCGACGTCATATTGCAGCGAAGTTTTAGCCCACGCTGTGATCGCGCGACACGGCGCGCAGCGGCGAGTGTGAGGCCTCCCCTCGCGAGCACGATGGCAACTTGACATACACGCACACAGCACGGGACGGGAAGAAACGCGTATGAAACGCGAGGGCACCGCGATGTCACCTGTACGTTATGCAATAATTGACGATTGACCTGATCGGTGGCCGGATTAAATGTCGCCCTGTTAGTCGCATGCCGTAGATAACCGCGCGTGGGACGTCGATTTCGTAAGAGGAAATCACCCACATTCGTGATTCACTGGTTCTGGAATCAATCGCAACGGGAAAAGTATAACAAACGAACCGAAAGAAAACTGCCTCGGATACTTTTGATGAAACCGAATTTTATATAATTTATTTTAAAGCAATTTTTACATCAGAGTAAATTGTAAGAATTTTTTTAAAACAACAATGGTATATTTCCAAAATATATAAAATTCTCTAATTCTTTGTACAAATAATAAATCACTTGCTATCATGATTATCATCCTTAAAATAAATTAGGTATTTCGCCTCGAGGAACCAGTCCCAGAAACTCGGTCGTACAAGATTGAAATAGCTGCGTGTGACTTTAATGAACAGAATTCCGGCTGGACGGCCGACTGTTGGGAGAAATGAGGAAGCCAGAAAAATTTTATTGGCAGCCTTCTTCCAGCCTCGACGGTTGCACCTCCGAGGCCGGGTCCGGGTTGATGGCGGAAGAGATGAACGATCGCTTTTTCTCAGGTGCGTGCGATGGTGGAACGAGATTTCGTTCGGTGGATCCCGTAATGCGGTAGCTGGATTCATGGCGCACCATTCCGGCGTAATTGCGTGTTTGCCGAGGAGGCGAGCGGCGCGGAGCGGCATGCCGGTGTTATTAGTTTCACCTTCGCGGCGCACGCAATCCGCCGGGCTCTTCTTTCCGATGAGGCCCCGTGACCACGGCCATGATCCCTTCCTGAACAATAAGGAAACGCAGGGAAGGTGGAGCTCTGACAGGGAGACAAGATACCAATCCCCTCATCGGTAGCTGTAACGGCTCTTCCACTTTTTATCGATTTCGGACCGAACGGGTCTCCAAATATAAATCGTTCATGAACTCGAATTAGACTTGTCGATACTGGATATTTATAATGAGACGTGATTGATAGCAATCAATAATGATCTAACCCTTGTTCACTCGTATTTCATCCAATTTCTTATTTTTTAATCAAGGAATTAAACAAAACAGAAAGGCAGTAGGTATTAATTATTTATAAATAATGAAGGGGATGTTAAATGTTGTACAAAAACGAACAAGAATTTTCTTAAGGTCAGTTACTTCTCTCTCTCTTTGCATTAAACGGAAAATACTTTTTCACTCCGCGGACCAACCCACGGCGAGAGTTGCCATAAGACACATTAATCACTACCCTAACACGATGATTACAAGACTGAATTAATATGCAAATCATCGCACAGCGAGGAGGAACTGAAAAATGATTGAACAACGATTTCCTTTAATATCGTCGGTGAAAAATTCGACGAAAGAAGGACCCGATCGAAGATGCACCTGCGCGAGTCCCACGCAGCGTCGCGTCGGCATCGAAGTCGGCGAGTCATCGTGGAAAAATCTCGCCTGTCGCGCGTGTGCACACGTGTTATCCCGGCGAAAGGTAAAACGCAGGCGTAACGATCCCACAGTTTTAATTACGCCAACGTGACCCGGGGACGCGCCCCTGCCGTTCGACACGAATCGTCTGTGCACGCTGGAATATTTCCAATTATTCCTCCTCTTAATTAAATATCATTCCTAATGATGCACACGTCGCGACAACGGAAAACTAATGGAGTCGACCTGGTGCGGCTAATGAAGACGTAGGTCGAAGGTGTCGCACTTATTAATGAACCTTTTCTTTTCCCTGATTTAAATTCTGCCTAAAAATTGATTGTAGACTCGAAGAGATTCAAAGAAGAATAAAATACAATAAAGAATCAGATTGATTGTAGAAGGGTGAAGAAATAGAGAGTTCAACCGTTTCATAATGAGAACGTTTTTACCTCGTTCATCGGTCGAAAGGTGCGCGTAAACTACGAGGTTATTTAGTTCGACAGACGCATATTAACCATCGTTCCCTTAAGTCTTAACTGTTGTTAATAATTATCGGTGTCGGATGCAGCGTGTCTCTCTTCCAAATTCGAAAGGGTTTGGCGGCGTGGCGCGAGTCCGCCACGTTCGAGTTATCGGCGCATCTGTCCTGTAAATGGGCCCAGAATTTATGGTCGGACCAACACGCGCCCGAAATCATTACCTCCGGACTCGAGCCGGGATATTTATATGTACGACCTTGGCAGCCCTCCACACCCTGTCATTACCTCCTCGCGTGCTTAAAGGTTGCCGAAGTACACGCGTTCTCTCACACGAACACCTTCGAGTCAAGTCTCCAGGAATTTTTTGAGAGACTCTCTGAGAAAAGATAGGAGTATAGTCGGAAGAAGTTGATTCATCATACAGCATGGTATTTAAGTATTTTGTTAAAGAAATCCAATTAGCAATTTCATTATGAAATATCACGATCATCTTGAAGTCACCAAATTATTTGATAATGCGATTGAAAATTGAAAAAAATACAGAAGGGAAGAAAATAATTACATAGACAATTTCTATTTTATGTGTTTTGTAGATTGAGTGTGTCACTGATTGAATAAATGAATGAATGAATAGACGAAAGACATAATACTACATCATTTTCCGGTGAAAGACGTAGTAGTCATTGTTCTAGGAAACAATGAATATCAATCGTTTATTGCTGCGACGAGCAAATCAATTCCGCAATATTGTATACCTATAATACAACACCCATTGTGTCAAATTCAATTTTATAAAACGTCCCATGTCACTGCGCACGCTTCTAAATTGAAGCAACGAGTGTAGTCCCGCGAAGCAACTTATCAACCTCTCTTTAATTATTTATCTCTTTAGAATATCAGATTGCACATATGCATTTAATACATAATCCCTCACGATGAATAATGATCATTTCTGGTAATCCCAAAGCGAGACCAACAAGTGTAACGCGTCTCTGAATGCCTCGCAAATCGTATAACGCTTACCCTTTCATTTTTCTCGCTCCTAACCGAAGGAAAACAGCCATATAGCGATTGTTCAAAAAGAAGTTAGTCCCTATTCTCTCGAACAGCGTATAATAGTCGGTTAATGATGATCGTTGGATACACACGCAGTGAATCGGCATACGATTATCGTCGCTTCGCAACAGAGAGGAAATGATTTCACTGCTCTTTTCCTCTTGGTTACATCCTCGCGCCGCGATCGGGATGTTCCCTCTTTGTCCGTGTTTCTCGGCCCTCCTACGGTTTCTCCAACTCTTTCTTTTCTCTTTACCCGGTCGCCCGGTTTAAAAACGTGTGATTTATTATCGGGCGCCAGACAGGTGGACCGTTTCTATTCGGTCGCGTAAGCACGCGCATAATGGACACCTTGAAGAGGATCAAACGCGTGAGGTTCCATTCGGCTTATAGCCGTTAATCGGTCGACAATCAGCCCGCCACGGAAGCCTACTCGAGCCTGCGAATAATCGAGTGTAATCGATGTTCTACCCAGTAGATCATCGCGTAATCTTCAGACAGGTAGAAGAGTTTGATAGACCAGAAGATGTAGATCCGTCTGGCTCGGACGAGAGAATTAAACGAAGCGGGGCTAGTTTTGTGAAATTAATAGTAGCTTACTCATTCAACAAATCACCTGCTGCGGCTACATCTTTCAGCAGAATGCTCTTGAAATTGCAAGACTTTCTTTAAGATTAAAAAAAAAGAACTGGAATGCTGATTCATAAGCACGAAAAAATATCATGCTATCTTATACCCCAATTGATTTATTATTTCATAAATGTACTATTATTAAGGGATGCTACTCTAGAGAAAGATTAGTCGACAACAGGGCAACGTCTCAATTATCTAGACCAGTGATTCCGACATTCCATCCCCTTTTTCCTTGACTGAACCTCTACTCTACGGTTTTCTTCAACTTTGTAATAATTACAACCTGTGTCGAGCAGCGGTGATGTCGTGAGCGGCACGAACAAAGAGNTAAATGAATGAATGAATAGACGAAAGACATAATACTACATCATTTTCCGGTGAAAGACGTAGTAGTCATTGTTCTAGGAAACAATGAATATCAATCGTTTATTGCTGCGACGAGCAAATCAATTCCGCAATATTGTATACCTATAATACAACACCCATTGTGTCAAATTCAATTTTATAAAACGTCCCATGTCACTGCGCACGCTTCTAAATTGAAGCAACGAGTGTAGTCCCGCGAAGCAACTTATCAACCTCTCTTTAATTATTTATCTCTTTAGAATATCAGATTGCACATATGCATTTAATACATAATCCCTCACGATGAATAATGATCATTTCTGGTAATCCCAAAGCGAGATCAACAAGTGTAACGCGTCTCTGAATGCCTCGCAAATCGTATAACGCTTACCCTTTCATTTTTCTCGCTCCTAACCGAAGGAAAACAGCCGTATAGCGATTGTTCAAAAAGAAGTTAGTCCCTATTCTCTCGAACAGCGTATAATAGTCGGTTAATGATGATCGTTGGATACACACGCAGTGAATCGGCATACGATTATCGTCGCTTCGCAACAGAGAGGAAATGATTTCACTGCTCTTTTCCTCTTGGTTACATCCTCGCGCCGCGATCGGGATGTTCCCTCTTTGTCCGTGTTTCTCGGCCCTCCTACGGTTTCTCCAACTCTTTCTTTTCTCTTTACCCGGTCGCCCGGTTTAAAAACGTGTGATTTATTATCGGGCGCCAGACAGGTGGACCGTTTCTATTCGGTCGCGTAAGCACGCGCATAATGGACACCTTGAAGAGGATCAAACGCGTGAGGTTCCATTCGGCTTATAGCCGTTAATCGGTCGACAATCAGCCCGCCACGGAAGCCTACTCGAGCCTGCGAATAATCGAGTGTAATCGATGTTCTACCCAGTAGATCATCGCGTAATCTTCAGACAGGTAGAAGAGTTTGATAGACCAGAAGATGTAGATCCGTCTGGCTCGGACGAGAGAATTAAACGAAGCGGGGCTAGTTTTGTGAAATTAATAGTAGCTTACTCATTCAACAAATCACCTGCTGCGGCTACATCTTTCAGCAGAATGCTCTTGAAATTGCAAGACTTTCTTTAAGATTAAAAAAAAAGAACTGGAATGCTGATTCATAAGCACGAAAAAATATCATGCTATCTTATACCGCAATTGATTTATTATTTCATAAATGTACTATTATTAAGGGATGCTACTCTAGAGAAAGATTAGTCGACAACAGGGCAACGTCTCAATTATCTAGACCAGTGATTCCGACATTCCATCCCCTTTTTCCTTGACTGAACCTCTACTCTACGGTTTTCTTCAACTTTGTAATAATTACAACCTGTGTCGAGCAGCGGTGATGTCGTGAGCGGCACGAACAAAGAGGCCTCGCGGCCGACACAGTATAAGAAATGCCTCTCATTACGGCGAACCACCGACCCTACACCGTTCCATTAAATAGCACGCGTGCACGTGCTCGTAATTAACTCGTTACCGACGCTAAGAAGTCGCTAAACTTTCAAATTATCATCGAATTAACGTGACCACTAGAAACGAACGCTATCGCAAACCAAAGGATCAGGTGAAGAATAAAATGTCGTTCACGAGTTAATATTATGGATTGTTTCTTATGCTTAATAATCCTGACAGTGTGAATTCAAATTATACATGCACTAATGCAAGAATTAATTCTTTAAAAATTAATTATTCGGTGAATAATTATAATATTGATACCCCAATTGGATACAAAAATATATAAACCATAAGCAATAAGGAAAGATCAAATGATTTGACTTCTGCTTTGAGATCGCACATATTTTGGGAGCAACTGTTAACCTGGCCAGTAATGTCCTGAGGGATATTTAATAGGGAATTAATCGTTCTCCCCCATTTATCCCGTGGGGTCATCGGTCGACGCGAAACCCCTTGGCGGTTAATTCACGATCTACGCAATCCGCTTTCGTAACGGTGCCCCGTACATCTGCCACCCACACGCCTTGGGACAGAAATTATCCTAATGACGGTCGAGGGCTGTTTATAACCGCGTAAATTGATTCCAGTGCCTTGTGGTTTCGGTCCGCATACACCTCCGAGCAGTCAATCATTCCGTCGATTTCCCTTGAAAATTTTACCTCCCAGTTACAGCGAAACACCATAACTCCCCTCGGACACACCTCTAGTCGCGGTTAGGAAGAGTAAACGATCTACGATTTCGATCATCAATAGCTATTACTTTATCGCTACCGCCTCTTCGGTTTTTCGCTCACGTCGACTTCGTACTCCAACTCTTGCCCAGTGGCGTTCATAAAGCACCGAGCTTTTTCATAATATAATTAGCAAAATCGAAAGGCTAATTTAATATCTAACAATGAATATTAAGCGGCGAAATTGACAGGACAATGGGCCGACAAAGAGCGCGGAATCCGGTTTGTAAACCAGAAATGGTCCCTCACCCTACAACGTAACATTGTTTCATAATTAAGACGCCAAGCCGGTATCTCCGAATCCGTGTAGCCCGTTTGTACGCGCGCATTGCACAATCCCCGTGTGTTACCCGATCGGCGAGCGACTTTCCGTGAAAGCGATGGAAAAGAAAAGCGTCGGAGAACAACGGTGACCTTTTTGACGGTGGTACGTCGACAAGCGAAGCTGGATAATTAAATCGCGTACACCAATGTGCGAGACGGTATCGGGCACCGGTATCTGTCCGTGCCAATGCGATCGGGTTAAGTGGACCGTTCAGCACGGCAACAATTGCTTCGAGACACGCGCGCGGTATACCTATACGCCCGTTGTGCGTTTCAATCGTGCTCTCGATCGTTCGGTTGATTCACTGGCGATCGATACCCGGCGAGACCGCGATCGATCAATTTCAACTCGGTGGCGATTGAAAATTCAAACACACACAAAAGCATATGTATATTCCGCGTGCTTTCAGCAAACCGACGCTCGAATCGATTAACCCTCCGCGATTTATCGCGGACAACCCCGGTTAGAAAGTGCTCCGATAGTTCAGCCATTACCGTCGATGTTAATAATCATACAAGCTCGACGCAATGTTCATCTTATGACATAACTTGGTTTTGAATTTTACTTCGGAAACTTCACTTAAGAAATTGCATTTATTAATTATTTCTTCCAAATCATTTAACAATCATTGAAATCTGTTACAATCGAAGCTCACTAAAAATCTAACTTTTGACAATTTTCTAATTCTCTGTCATAAAGTGGAATACCTGTTCCTAAAAAAAAAAATAGCACGCTTGCAGATAGTCAACGTATTGTAGACCAGGGCTAAGTGGAGTGTCCAGCGTTCTGAGTTGTCTCTCTTCTAAACTCGGTGACCAGGCGAACTCGTGCGCGAGATGTCGAATGATTGATCAATTCCGTGGCGCCGTACCTGTTTCTCGCGCACAAAGAAAAGCCGGCTTATCGCCACGACCGGACACAATGACCCGGTGACAGAAGCTGATTTTAGCTCAGAACTATTTATACTCCAGCACCCGATATCATTTCTTCCTCGAATTGTTTGTATTATAATTCGTTCATAAAACTAATATTTATCTAAGATTCTAGTATTCATCAAATTATGAATTAAATAATATTTTCACGGTACTAAAAGTTTCCCACAATGCAATCGGGTTTAGAATTGAAACTTGCATATTCCGGGTTACTGCTTCGTCCAATAAAGTGGATTATAAATTGGAGTTGTCCGCAGAAAACAAAGACTTCGGTTTTGCAACATCCGGCGCGGTGGGATATTGATTTTATACCACATCTTGCAAATCGCGGTCTCGCCGCGCGAAATAATTTACGATACGCGATTTTATTTTATAGGACAAGTTTGCCGGAATTAATTTTCCTTCATAATCCACTTATCGCGAAAGCCGTTGCACCGAAAAGAAACAATATCACCTACGCTNATTACATTCGAAGCTCACAAAAAAACTAACTTTTGACAATTTTCTAATTCTCTGTCATAAAGTATAATACCTGTTCCTAAAAAAAAAATAGCACGCTTGCAGATAGTCAACGTATTGTAGACCCGGGCTAAGTGGAGTGTCCGGCGTTCTGAGTTGTCTCTCTTCTAAACTCGGTGACCAGGCGAACTCGTGCACGAGATGTCGAATGATTGATCAATTCCGTGGCGCCGTACCTGTTTCTCGCGCACAAAGAAAAGCCGGCTTATCGCCACGACCGGACACAATGACCCGGTGACAGAAGCTGATTTTAGCTCAGAACTATTTATACTCCAGCACCCGATATCATTTCTTCCTCGAATTGTTTGTATTATAATTCGTTCATAAAACTAATATTTATCTAAGATTCTAGTATTCATCAAATTATGAATTAAATAATATTTTCACGGTACTAAAAGTTTCCCACAATGCAATCGGGTTTAGAATTGAAACTTGCATATTCCGGGTTACTGCTTCGTCCAATAAAGTGGATTATAAATTGGAGTTGTCCGCAGAAAACAAAGACTTCGGTTTTGCAACATCCGGCGCGGTGGGATATTGATTTTATACCACATCTTGCAAATCGCGGTCTCGCCGCGCGAAATAATTTACGATACGCGATTTTATTTTATAGGACAAGTTTGCCGGAATTAATTTTCCTTCATAATCCACTTATCGCGAAAGCCGTTGCACCGAAAAGAAACAATATCACCTACGCTGCGTGACAATATTTCTACCGTATCGTACGCTCGTTCGGTATACCCACGAGATAAATCGTAAGTCGTTCGCGGCGCGAGCACGGAACACACGCGACTCGCATAAACGCTTCCACTCGGGCGACGTTGAATTGATACCCGGCGATATAGAAAAAGATAGTCGAATATGTGTATGATATATTGCGCGCTTGTCACGGGCCCGTACGCGGGCCTTGTATTCAGATAAATAAGACACGTTTAACCGGCTGAGACGAGTTAACTCGTGTTCCGCGCGCGTGATGTTTATAGTTTGTCGTATCGCTGTTTCGAGCGGACCGTCGTTGATGGGTTCATTTGCAATTCTGATATTTTTTCGAACCAGATCAGGCTGCCGCCGCTGTTCTCCGGAGAAACACCAGTGTAGAAGCTGTACGACTTCACGAATCATTTTCCTTTTATGTTATTACGTTTCTTTCTATACCCCCGAGCTGGTTCTGTGCAGAGAACGATCGCTGCTGCTTATGCAGAAACTGTATTATATCACTGTTGCTGATTTAACATGCTCGATGGAATTATACTTATTATACTAGCGAGAGACAATAAAACTGAAGTAACGCTGAATACTAGTTTACGCGTTATCCCTTTCTACGCGTTAACGCAACATAGTTCCAACACGCATCACGCTTATTGTTAACTGATTTTGTCACCTCTTCGTTAACTTAACGATTTACTTAAGGAAATTTGGATGCACTTTTATAACGGATCTAACCCGGACCTATTTTCACCGTTCTCTGCCGAACCGGAAACTCGTTACACCGTAAGGAGTCCCGCTAAGGAGCCCATCCTGCTCGCAAAAAGAACCTACTTTTAATACCGAAACTGGGTCAGCCGCAGCGCGCACGAGGGGAAGAAATATTAATAAAGATTGTATGGGACGAACTTCCTGGGTGCTCGAATACCGACAGTTATGGGTGGAGTGAACCGTTAACCATCGATGTCGATAATTGACATCCAAGATTTGATCGTCCTTTATGGTATTATACGCGTCTACAAAAGGGTGGCCTTATTTTCTTCGAGCATATGCGGGATTCTCATCTCGTATCCGGTTTAACATTTGTGAATCGTTTAAAGGAAAAGGAGAACCAAAAAAGACTCCGACGCACGTATTACAAATGCATTGTAAAAGTTGCAAAAAAATTGTAATTACATTTTTATGACTCCTCGCAAATTAGTTTCAGTCCTTCGCGATGAGGTTGGCTGTCTTATTTCTTCATTATAAGGAGGCAATTTAAATTTTACATGGACAAAAATAAATTTTTGGTGCAGACACGATTTCATTTATCCATAAATATCTGTGTTATAGCTTCTAGTTTCTTATTACGTATGGTTATTATTCAATGAAATAAAGTCTCCAGGAATTTTTCAATATTGTAAGTAGAGGCAGTTTGAATACGGAGTCTGACTAGACTAGAGAATAACAAGCTTGTTATTACTACATTGTAAATTAGTATACGTATTATATACAATATAAAACTCTGCATCTTATACATATATTTCATGCAATAGCACTCAGCTTCGACGCGTATGATAACAATATTAACAAAAAGCATGACTTACCTTAGAAGTTTCTCGCTCAACACTTACATCACGTTGCAAATATATGCGTATGTCGAAAGAAGCTTTTTTTCAGAATTCTTGCTGAGTAATTCGAACAAGCTACGGTAATTGTCTGAATAAATTGCCGCGGCTAGTCTATCATACACCGCGTAGACGTGAAATTTCAAAACTATTTTCTCGTTAATCGGCAATTGTAATCGAACTGCAGAAACAAAAGTCTCAATAATTTTCTGAGACTAGTAGCCAATTACTTAGAAACGAAAACTGCTTATCTGTTGACTCGGTTCTCTCACGAGCACTATTCTAACTAGGCAATGATCTATCGGTCGAGGCATTTCGTTTTCCTCCGTCGAGATTCCTCGGGCATACGGTTTTCTCGGTAGCCGAGCCGCTCGCTGCGCCGCGCCAGGTCCGGGCGACGTTATAAATCGATAAAGTTCAGATCGGCGAGACGTATCTCGACCGGTTCGAACCATTGGAGCGCCTCGATTGGTCGGCGCGAAATCCCGCAGACCGGATAGCCGGACGGGGACAGGTTTCACGCGATGGGTGACACACCGGGCTAATTTATCGCACCTGGATAATTATCTCGCTGTCTACCGGCTCCGGTGCACCTCGGCCGGCCAATCGGCGGCTGGCACTGTTCGACTCGCTCCTCCCAGCTGTCGCGGGTCACCAGAGAAACCGACCGACAAGAATGCGCACCGACGACGAAGACTCGTCGCGATTACGACACCTTTACGAACCCGTAAATCGTTTCGCCCCCGTGCGGTTCGTTCCAGGTTGATGTATCGAGATACCCGGCGACGGGATTAAGCGATTCGAGACGATTAATTGATCCACGAGGCAGATTCCCGCCGGTCTCCTAGCGGCGTGTCACTCCCCGTGTTGCAGGTGAAACGGAAGACGCGGCCAGCTCGGAATCGGTTGATAAAGATCGCAGAGAATTTTAAACGACTTCGATACGTCATTTCGAATTGCGACAATGAATTACTGTCGAAACGGAAGTTCCTACGGGAGTACACTCGCTTTCTTCTGAAGTTTCCTGAAAACTTTCGTAACGAGACACTTTCAGCAGATTCATCGACAAAAGAAGGTGATTCATGTCGATTTTATGGGAATTAGTAGCACAATGGCACACTAGCACTCGGTGTGTCCAGGTAAGAAGATTGCGCACATTTTTTAGGAGGCGCTACTCTTACATTACATTATAACTTGCATTATATTATTTCAATAGATGCATAATTCACTGTGCGAGGCATAAATTCTCGGCGGCGGTAAAAATGTTCGACGTTCCTTCCAACCGCTTATCTCCGCGGTAAAATTAACTCGATTCTTCTGTTAACCAGAGACACGTTTTAATGCGGGAGAGTGCTATCTCGTCGTCGATGGTTTAATGTCACAATAGGAATTTCGAGTCACCGGCTTATTCCTCAGACATCGCCAGCTATGACATAACCCTTACTTTTCTATTAACATCTAAACGAGCTATTCACACGAACGAACTTCGAGATTCCCGCGACGCCACGGAGGAATCGGTTCTATGCTCGACTCAAGATTACGAGGGGAAGAATTCCCGAAGCTCGAAGCTGGTTTCACTAATCTTTATTCATAAAATTGTGAAATAGTTAAGAATGATTCACTATAAAACATGCGTAAAATCATTTACTCGTCCAAAATATGAAACAAACTTACAGAACAAATTGCATCCCCTACTAAACACGAGATAAATTTACTTGTACATACATCCGCCCTAAGAACCGCAGGACGAACGCAAACAGCGGTAAAAATTAATGCCAAGGGAATACTTGAAAATTCCCCAGTGGAAGAGCTCAGAATCCCTATCGTTCCCGATAGCGAATCTGTTATGTAAATATCCGCGAGGCGAGGCTCTTCGCCTGGCCGTGTCGTCTGATCAAATCGGCCGAATGGTAAATGTTAGGCTACACGTAAACCCGGCTGGGCTTGTGCCGGTGTGTATACGTGGAGAGCGTTCATATGGCGCGGATCTATGCAAATAACCACACGTGGGCGGGCGGCGTGTATGAGCTTGAATGAACCCTTCTTGCGCCACGGCTCTACGCGGAGCGGCGGCGCGCGCGGTGCGGTGGAGTGAATGGATTTGCGTGGCGTTTAACGACCGCGACGAGTTTCGCTTGCATCGTTCGCTGCCACTACCGGAAGTCTTCCGTCTATACCGCACGAGTACAGGTGTGGCTGTCAGTCGTTAAGTGACGGACGAGGGCGGCCTGTGTGTAGCTGCTAGGGCCTCGGTTCACGACTCTTATTAACCACGCCACTGGTTTTATGCCCGTGTTTGCAAAGCAGAATCGAACAACGCCGTTCTCAGCTCAGAACAACAGTTATTCTCATGATCTTGTGAGTGGCAAGCGACTTTAAAAAAAACTATGGGAAATTCCTTTGAGAAATTAATCGGCCCAATCCTGATTCGTTTGAAGCCTTGTTTATATAATCAGAGATCCT
Organism: Ceratina japonica; assembly: GCA_019453355.1. NCBI lineage: Eukaryota > Metazoa > Arthropoda > Insecta > Hymenoptera > Apidae > Ceratina > Ceratina japonica. Next base: position 221,576 of record SMSR01000240.1, read on the forward strand.
AATTCCAGGTTGATTAATCTCATATCGGACGAATTAATCGATTTCTTTGAGAAAACGTCTCGGGGATTAATCCGATGGTAAGCGACTTCAAAAAATCTATGGGGAGTTCCTTTGAGAAATTAATCGACCCAATCCTGATACGTCTGAAGCCTTGTTTATATAATCAGAGATCCCTTATGATCGTGTTACCATCTAATTCCAGGTTGATTAATCTAATATCGGACGAATTAATCGATTTCTTTGAGTGAGCGTCTCGGGGATTAATCCGATGGTAAGGAGACGAGCGTCGATCAAAATATGCTCGAGGTAATAGGTAGCTCTCGCCTCTTTCGTGCAGGTTCATTCTCCGCGCGGCACGGATTAAAAGTATAAGGCCGGCCAATCGTTCGGTTCACCGATCTCGAAATCCCGCTGCTAATCAGTGTCGCCTCGCCAGGCAAAGGGTTATATACCTGCTGCCGTGGCATTCACCGATCGTGACGCGGACATTTTTCACCTACGCGTTGCATCCTGGTCACTGGCACCTGCCACGTCTCACGAGGATCGCCGCGCTACGTTGCACGCGATCGGAAGGATCGAAGAAGGATGACCGGGGCCGAGCACAATGGCAACGGTGAATCGACGGATCGATCCTCGATTGTGTCTCGGTCCCGGCGAAAGAAGCGTAAGAGGGAGAGACCGCGTGGGCGAGGGCGCTTTTGTAACGGTAAATTACCGCACGAAAAGCTGGTAAAAAAGGGACGTGGCAGGCCGGGATGGAAAGTACGTGGAAGGGTGAAGGAGGCGCTAATTTGAATATCGACGTTGAAGAACAGTGAAGGATCACGAGGCGTGGGCAAGCGCGCCGCACTATATGGCTGCACCTTACGATCTGTCTTCCTTCTCCTACTCCCTATTCCCCCGTTCCCGATCGAACTCGCGCGCGAGACTTAATGCAGTCACATGTGCTCTCGTAACGGTAAATCCCGTGTCGTACAGGAAAGAATAAGAGACCGATCACAGCAGGAAAAGCCGGATAACATCAAACATAATCTGCGAGAAATTTTGTATTCATGAACCAAAAATAAACGACAAATCTACGTATATTATTTTTAATTG
>SMSR01000240.1:225360-271782 GCA_019453355.1 Ceratina japonica
ACTTAAGGAAATTTGGATGCACTTTTATAACGGATCTAACCCGGACCTATTTTCACCGTTCTCTGCCGAACCGGAAACTCGTTACACCGTAAGGAGTCCCGCTAAGGAGCCCATCCTGCTCGCAAAAAGAACCTACTTTTAATACCGAAACTGGGTCAGCCGCAGCGCGCACGAGGGGAAGAAATATTAATAAAGATTGTATGGGACGAACTTCCTGGGTGCTCGAATACCGACAGTTATGGGTGGAGTGAACCGTTAACCATCGATGTCGATAATTGACATCCAAGATTTGATCGTCCTTTATGGTATTATACGCGTCTACAAAAGGGTGGCCTTATTTTCTTCGAGCATATGCGGGATTCTCATCTCGTATCCGGTTTAACATTTGTGAATCGTTTAAAGGAAAAGGAGAACCAAAAAAGACTCCGACGCACGTATTACAAATGCATTGTAAAAGTTGCAAAAAAATTGTAATTACATTTTTATGACTCCTCGCAAATTAGTTTCAGTCCTTCGCGATGAGGTTGGCTGTCTTATTTCTTCATTATAAGGAGGCAATTTAAATTTTACATGGACAAAAATAAATTTTTGGTGCAGACACGATTTCATTTATCCATAAATATCTGTGTTATAGCTTCTAGTTTCTTATTACGTATGGTTATTATTCAATGAAATAAAGTCTCCAGGAATTTTTCAATATTGTAAGTAGAGGCAGTTTGAATACGGAGTCTGACTAGACTAGAGAATAACAAGCTTGTTATTACTACATTGTAAATTAGTATACGTATTATATACAATATAAAACTCTGCATCTTATACATATATTTCATGCAATAGCACTCAGCTTCGACGCGTATGATAACAATATTAACAAAAAGCATGACTTACCTTAGAAGTTTCTCGCTCAACACTTACATCACGTTGCAAATATATGCGTATGTCGAAAGAAGCTTTTTTTCAGAATTCTTGCTGAGTAATTCGAACAAGCTACGGTAATTGTCTGAATAAATTGCCGCGGCTAGTCTATCATACACCGCGTAGACGTGAAATTTCAAAACTATTTTCTCGTTAATCGGCAATTGTAATCGAACTGCAGAAACAAAAGTCTCAATAATTTTCTGAGACTAGTAGCCAATTACTTAGAAACGAAAACTGCTTATCTGTTGACTCGGTTCTCTCACGAGCACTATTCTAACTAGGCAATGATCTATCGGTCGAGGCATTTCGTTTTCCTCCGTCGAGATTCCTCGGGCATACGGTTTTCTCGGTAGCCGAGCCGCTCGCTGCGCCGCGCCAGGTCCGGGCGACGTTATAAATCGATAAAGTTCAGATCGGCGAGACGTATCTCGACCGGTTCGAACCATTGGAGCGCCTCGATTGGTCGGCGCGAAATCCCGCAGACCGGATAGCCGGACGGGGACAGGTTTCACGCGATGGGTGACACACCGGGCTAATTTATCGCACCTGGATAATTATCTCGCTGTCTACCGGCTCCGGTGCACCTCGGCCGGCCAATCGGCGGCTGGCACTGTTCGACTCGCTCCTCCCAGCTGTCGCGGGTCACCAGAGAAACCGACCGACAAGAATGCGCACCGACGACGAAGACTCGTCGCGATTACGACACCTTTACGAACCCGTAAATCGTTTCGCCCCCGTGCGGTTCGTTCCAGGTTGATGTATCGAGATACTCGGCGACGGGATTAAGCGATTCGAGACGATTAATTGATCCACGAGGCGGATTCCCGCCGGTCTCCTAGCGGCGTGTCACTCCCCGTGTTGCAGGTGAAACGGAAGACGCGGCCAGCTCGGAATCGGTTGATAAAGATCGCAGAGAATTTTAAACGACTTCGATACGTCATTTCGAATTGCGACAATGAATTACTGTCGAAACGGAAGTTCCTACGGGAGTACACTCGCTTTCTTCTGAAGTTTCCTGAAAACTTTCGTAACGAGACACTTTCAGCAGATTCATCGACAAAAGAAGGTGATTCATGTCGATTTTATGGGAATTAGTAGCACAATGGCACACTAGCACTCGGTGTGTCCAGGTAAGAAGATTGCGCACATTTTTTAGGAGGCGCTACTCTTACATTACATTATAACTTGCATTATATTATTTCAATAGATGCATAATTCACTGTGCGAGGCATAAATTCTCGGCGGCGGTAAAAATGTTCGACGTTCCTTCCAACCGCTTATCTCCGCGGTAAAATTAACTCGATTCTTCTGTTAACCAGAGACACGTTTTAATGCGGGAGAGTGCTATCTCGTCGTCGATGGTTTAATGTCACAATAGGAATTTCGAGTCACCGGCTTATTCCTCAGACATCGCCAGCTATGACATAACCCTTACTTTTCTATTAACATCTAAACGAGCTATTCACACGAACGAACTTCGAGATTCCCGCGACGCCACGGAGGAATCGGTTCTATGCTCGACTCAAGATTACGAGGGGAAGAATTCCCGAAGCTCGAAGCTGGTTTCACTAATCTTTATTCATAAAATTGTGAAATAGTTAAGAATGATTCACTATAAAACATGCGTAAAATCATTTACTCGTCCAAAATATGAAACAAACTTACAGAACAAATTGCATCCCCTACTAAACACGAGATAAATTTACTTGTACATACATCCGCCCTAAGAACCGCAGGACGAACGCAAACAGCGGTAAAAATTAATGCCAAGGGAATACTTGAAAATTCCCCAGTGGAAGAGCTCAGAATCCCTATCGTTCCCGATAGCGAATCTGTTATGTAAATATCCGCGAGGCGAGGCTCTTCGCCTGGCCGTGTCGTCTGATCAAATCGGCCGAATGGTAAATGTTAGGCTACACGTAAACCCGGCTGGGCTTGTGCCGGTGTGTATACGTGGAGAGCGTTCATATGGCGCGGATCTATGCAAATAACCACACGTGGGCGGGCGGCGTGTATGAGCTTGAATGAACCCTTCTTGCGCCACGGCTCTACGCGGAGCGGCGGCGCGCGCGGTGCGGTGGAGTGAATGGATTTGCGTGGCGTTTAACGACCGCGACGAGTTTCGCTTGCATCGTTCGCTGCCACTACCGGAAGTCTTCCGTCTATACCGCACGAGTACAGGTGTGGCTGTCAGTCGTTAAGTGACGGACGAGGGCGGCCTGTGTGTAGCTGCTAGGGCCTCGGTTCACGACTCTTATTAACCACGCCACTGGTTTTATGCCCGTGTTTGCAAAGCAGAATCGAACAACGCCGTTCTCAGCTCAGAACAACAGTTATTCTCATGATCTTGTGAGTGGCAAGCGACTTTAAAAAAAACTATGGGAAATTCCTTTGAGAAATTAATCGGCCCAATCCTGATTCGTTTGAAGCCTTGTTTATATAATCAGAGATCCTAATTCCAGGTTGATTAATCTCATATCGGACGAATTAATCGATTTCTTTGAGAAAACGTCTCGGGGATTAATCCGATGGTAAGCGACTTCAAAAAATCTATGGGGAGTTCCTTTGAGAAATTAATCGACCCAATCCTGATACGTCTGAAGCCTTGTTTATATAATCAGAGATCCCTTATGATCGTGTTACCATCTAATTCCAGGTTGATTAATCTAATATCGGACGAATTAATCGATTTCTTTGAGTGAGCGTCTCGGGGATTAATCCGATGGTAAGGAGACGAGCGTCGATCAAAATATGCTCGAGGTAATAGGTAGCTCTCGCCTCTTTCGTGCAGGTTCATTCTCCGCGCGGCACGGATTAAAAGTATAAGGCCGGCCAATCGTTCGGTTCACCGATCTCGAAATCCCGCTGCTAATCAGTGTCGCCTCGCCAGGCAAAGGGTTATATACCTGCTGCCGTGGCATTCACCGATCGTGACGCGGACATTTTTCACCTACGCGTTGCATCCTGGTCACTGGCACCTGCCACGTCTCACGAGGATCGCCGCGCTACGTTGCACGCGATCGGAAGGATCGAAGAAGGATGACCGGGGCCGAGCACAATGGCAACGGTGAATCGACGGATCGATCCTCGATTGTGTCTCGGTCCCGGCGAAAGAAGCGTAAGAGGGAGAGACCGCGTGGGCGAGGGCGCTTTTGTAACGGTAAATTACCGCACGAAAAGCTGGTAAAAAAGGGACGTGGCAGGCCGGGATGGAAAGTACGTGGAAGGGTGAAGGAGGCGCTAATTTGAATATCGACGTTGAAGAACAGTGAAGGATCACGAGGCGTGGGCAAGCGCGCCGCACTATATGGCTGCACCTTACGATCTGTCTTCCTTCTCCTACTCCCTATTCCCCCGTTCCCGATCGAACTCGCGCGCGAGACTTAATGCAGTCACATGTGCTCTCGTAACGGTAAATCCCGTGTCGTACAGGAAAGAATAAGAGACCGATCACAGCAGGAAAAGCCGGATAACATCAAACATAATCTGCGAGAAATTTTGTATTCATGAACCAAAAATAAACGACAAATCTACGTATATTATTTTTAATTGATGAAATGAAATTAGCAAAATGATTGTCAGTCTTGTTTTGTCAATGTCACTGAGCAATTTCTATTGTTTATCTTATTGAAAGAATTATTTAGAATTTAGTCGTAAATAAAATGAATAAAAGTGTTGAGTAATTGTTCAGTTATCGTTTCTACGGAAAAGATGCGATAAACGAAACGCGTGGCGTTGCAGTAAATTCGATATATCGAAACCGATTGTCGCCCAGTCAGGTGTTAACAGCGCTTACTTATGAGCGTGGTATCCGCGATATCCAGCGTTTACATACTCGAGTGTAGGGTTCACCGGCGACGAGACCAGCCACGCGAGATATTCTGCACGCATCCCGCGTGCTCGCATCTGAATGCAGGTAAGCAGTAACCGCGCATACATTAGAAGCCGCGTTGGTAGGCAAAAAAGGAGGAAGGAGGCAGAGATACGCGAAGAGTGACTAACGCTGATATTTGCAACGACGGTAATCTAATCCGAACCCCATGCTGTATACTCTAAAAGTCTAAACCTTCTAATTTACTTTACATCTTCAAATCCGTCACATGCGGGAAGACAAAATTAGGGCACATTTAAAATTTTATATCTAAGGATATGTATATGAAATATGAGCTTCGTATTATTTTTATAAACAGTTTGCAACGTTAAACAAACTGAAATTCAATATTTCCTATAAATTTGCTGTACAGAGTTTCAGCATCGACAAAGGATAAAGTGAAGTGTCCGATCAATCCCTAGATCATGAAAAATGGCTGAAACGACGCAGGTTCGTTTTGTCCGAATTTGGCGCGTTGCAGCAGCAGCGCATAGATCAGAATAAATTCGAATGATAATGCGCGCTTCCACCGATTTACGGTATAGATAGGTTCCGTGTGTGTGTAAAATTCGCGACGGCCGTGAGTCCAGGTGTCATTCGAGCCGGTATCCGTCGGTATCCACGGGACTATCATTTCTTCCTCCTCCGCCTCGCGTTTTCTCCTTTTTCCTCGCAAGTGTTTACAACCGCGACGACACCTCCGGTCCGTGCCTTGGTGCACCGTCTCGGATTTCGTTCGCGCGTGCTCCGGCCCGCGAAATATTCGCGACACGTGCAGATTATCGCCACCTTCTTGGCACCGTTTTCACCCGCGAGAACGCCGCACTCGCGCGGCGACGAAGGCATTGAAGATTGGATCGAATGTCCTCGACGAGGCATTCTCGGTACGCGCCCGATTCCCGCTCGCTCCTCTTATCTGGAGCTCTTTCTACCTGCGCCAGCCCTGGACCAAGCGCGCATTTCTGATGCATTTATGCGCGCATGCACCGCGCGCTGTTCGATTCACCGCCTCTCTGACAGGTCTAGATCGTTATATCGGATCAATTACAATGTACACCGGCCGAGAACACGCATCGTGATTCGTTTCGATGCGTGTACCCTACCGGACTCGCTCTTCGATTATCTCCGCCAACGGAAACGATAATGGACATCAGGCCTAAGCCCTGAATCTGGACGTTCGCGTGTTCGACACACTGTAAACTTTTAGAACTGATCTCGTTAGCTACAAACTGTTTCGTCGGATCGTATTTCCTTTAAAATTAGGTACTTGCTCTTCGATCTTCATAATTCTAAATGAATGAATAAAATAACATAAATTCCATTTGAACATCAATGAAATCTGAATTGAATTTTAAACCAAACTTTAGAACAAACTTTAAAGTGCATCTAAATTCGTACTATTTTTATGTAATGACATATAAATACTACAATATGTATAAGTTACACTATCTTCTGTTCGCTTTCTTCGTTTATTTCGTCTTTTCATATTCGTCTCGCAGTCAACTGTAACGAAACGCGATGTTGCACGTTGCAACCTCGAAAATATGCAATAAGTCTGCAAGCGGCTGTGTCCACCGCTTGCATACCGTCTAGACAGCAACGATGACGGTGAGGACATCGTGAAATCGAGAAGGGATCGCTCGAGCAAAGCACGTAGGCATATCAGCAGATTAAATTCCTTGCGAATCCTCTACACACACTTAGCGTGGACATCATTTTCAGGGGATCGCTCTGGTAACGTTCCACGTTTCTGACTAATATCCCGATAAACGTTCGCTTACCGCTAATATGATACCGTTCTTCATTCACCTGTGCCGATTAAACGAGCCTCTGATAAACGATAGACGACGGCCTGGAATGCACATGTATTCAGATAATTTATTCTGCAAAAGGATTCAATGGCACTTGTATTTTTTACTATTTCTAAGGATAAAGTATTAGTTACCTAATCTCGAACTTTAATCCGAGACCCGTCAATCAATAATTCGTCTTACGAAACCGGGTAACGCGGTTTGGTGCACACCGAATGTGTAATAAAATTCTAGTAAAAATCAGCGCCGGTAACTCGGTTGATTGTTACTAGCTTTTTTCGTGAAGCGATTTACGAGACCGCGGCAAAAAAAGGCAATCTCGAATCGGGTGACCGGGTTCAACAGCGCGTTTATTTAAATCGCGGAGAATAAAATCAGGGCGCGAGGCATAAATCGCACTCTTCATTGCTCTCACTTTATTAGAAATTCAATTCCATCCAGGCTGAATTTGTTGATCGCGTAAAACGATCGGTCGCGGCGCACGAGCGAACGTTTCAGGGCAAACGTTTACACGCGTATAGCTTCTGGAATCAACGGTCAGCCTGATTTTCTATGCAACGATCGATAGATAACAAAACGATGTAATAACAGCCATATTGCCAGGACCGTTCGACCGTATCCTTCGCATTCTTTTCTCTATATTGCGATCATATGTAACTGTGCGGCACGCGGAAAATTATGATCGACCTCTTCGCGATGTTGCGTACGTACACGTGTGTCTTTAATATCGCGCGGAAAACGATGACTATGGTCTTGCCGGTGACATTTAAAACTCGGTTTTAGCGCGGCGGAATCAGGTCTGGGTCAACAGTGTGCAGCTCTTCCTGTTTTCGTGCCTTATCGGGCTGGAGTCAAGGCTGACACGCTACCCGGAAACCCGAACCCGAACACCGTACGCGATCGACAAGATATCAGACTCGTTGTGTTATTTAACGCGACGAACATGGACTATTAGTTGTATTGGAAAGAGTACTCCAAAGATAGTGTCTCTTTTCGGTGCTTGTCCCCTCCTGTAGTTGTGATAAAACAATAAATATACATGTGAACAATTTCGATCTTTTTCTTCACAAACCATGAACCGCTAAGGTTTTCACAAGTTCAGATTCCACTTTTAAGTAGAAAAGGTAAAAGAAGTTTAATCTTTAAATACTGAAAAATGACAATTGTGTTTAAAGAAAAAATTTTTTTCAACAAGAATATGGTAACATATATTGAATGATCTAAATTATTCCGCCGAAAGTCGCTAATATGTCCGAAAAATTTTTTTATCAAATATTCAGTGATCAGAGTAATTCATGCCGTATGCTAAATTCATGGCAGATATTCTTCAGGGGTTGTTTTCGCCAAAGTGTTCGTTCAATGCAGGACAAATGCGAAGAATAAATTCTCGATTCCCGGCTGAGTAACGATATTCTACAATTGCTTCCATTTTTAAATACAGCATGAAAAAGAATAGTTTTGTTCTTACGTCAAGGATTTACACTTGGAAGCCTTGATATTATGAATGCATGAACTTTGTCGTTATTATCGCGCAATTGTCGCGTCCGAGTAAAAGCAGACTAGCGATCGTGAAACAAGTTTCTAAGCCGTGTTTCAAAGGTTGCTTTATCATCGCGCAGAGAATCTCGGATTATGTATAAAAACGAACCTTGAAATCAGTTATCCTTTGGGACAGGATGGGAAGCTCGGTTCTCGACAAAGGGATTTCACGGGTGTCGCATCGATCCTCTTGCACGGATCACCTACCGCATCTTCAAGATTCACGATACAGGAAGGAAGTGAAGTTGCAGTTCACGCATGAATCGTGAAAATTATCAATTTCCGAACTCTATGATCTCCTATATGTAGAAAAAATTCTGTTGAGGTAACAAACCAAAACAGTATTAAAGCAAGAAGATTTTTTATCAAGAATTTCAGAATGAAAAAAAAGAGAGGAAACTGTGTGAAACAAAATTCAGTTCTAAGAATTTGTTCAAATACTTTATTCCCAGAAGCACATGAAGATATCCACAGTTAAATTATATATCTAAATTATTTTCTCTATTTTAATTATATAATACTTCGTATGTACTATGTCAATTTCATAATATTTCAAGAAAGGATTAATTGAAGAAATGGGGTTAAAGGGTGACATTCAGTGAGATCATCAGCGTCATCATTATTATGACCAGATTCTTCCGGTAGTCGAAGAGCGACTGGATAGCCACCAGTCTCCTTGTACGTATGTAAAATCTGTGTTGTATTCAACGAATGAATGCATCATGGCGCATAATGGGCGAGGCTCGTGCACCTATTGCCATAAACCATGATCGTCCTACACGTCCCCACCTGTCGAGGGCGATCGAAGATCAGTTGCAAAATAGTCGGCCCTGAAGCCCGACAAAAATTGAAAACGAAAGGCGAGCAAACAAGGCTTTCTTCTACGAACAGCAGCGTGTTACATTCTAAGGTTTCCTCGTTGTACCTGAATCATTTACATCTTTTTCTTCCTTCTCATTCTTCCACACGAGATACGTACATATTACATGCCCTGTCAAAAAGAGAAAGTAAACGAGTTTATTAATTTACATTCGATTGCGAATAATTCTATTACAAGTTCATGTCACTATTATTTGAATTCTTAAATATTCATGCACTGTAAATCTAAGAAGATAAATCTGATGTCTATAATGATGATTCATCTACGAAGAAATATTTTAAGAAATTAATTTAATATATAGAATAATCTCATAATGACAACTTAATTGCTTTACACCTCCACCGCGTTTTCCTGCGATCAAAGCTCCGTGGTTCAGCTTCAGGTTTTTCAAATTCTAATCGGCGGGCGAATTTTTGCCTCTTGCCTCGCCGCGAAGAAGCCCATTAGTCTTTCAATTATTTTCGCTGCCCACTTCCACCGTAGCAATATTTTGCAATTTAATTCGTATTCTCTCTTTCTCTCTCCATTTCATAACGTACGTACGTACGTTCGGCAAAGTCTATCGAGTCGAGCACACATTCCATCAACATATTCAATGGTCTATTAACTCGGCGCGAAAGACAGACGAACCGAGGTCACGAGCGTGTAGGGGCCAAAGAAGACGGAGCACCCACACTCCATTATCGATGTATCGATAAGCGTATAACCTGTAGAGACCACGGGGCGCCGAAGCCGGTCAGCACGCAAAAACAATACCTCTGCAAACCGGTCGCAAAGTCATCTTCCGAAATTGGCAGGTGCCTCCAAACGTCTTCTACCTACGGAGATCCCGCTGGTTAACCGCCCGCCTCCTCCCTCGCCGCTCCGGGCTCCGCTGTTCTAGCTAAAATCAATATTTAATCGGGCTTCCAGCCAGCTCGTAGCTGTCAGCCAGGTGCGAAAACCGTGGAGCATTGTTTTAACCTTAGTGGATATAATGATCCACCGCCATGGGGTATCTCGACGGATTCTTTCCTTTCACGTGCTCCTTTTGTTCCGTTGTCGAATCTTCCTCCGATCGAGCTTGATAACGATCATCCAGAAATAACGAGGAAACCAATAATTGGAGGTCTATCTTCACAGGATCTAAGCCGCGTCGATTTTCGGAAATTCCGGGCCGTCCCATTTTTCACACTCCTTAACAAGTCTCCCCAAATCGGTGCTAGTTCTTAATACAAAGTTAAAAATGTAGCTGTTAAAAACGTACTTAGATTTTTCATCTTCGATTCTCGAACCAATCNAATTTTTCACACTCCTTAACAAGTCTCCCCAAATCGGTGCTAGTTCTTAATACAAAGTTAAAGCTGTTAAAAACGTACTTAGATTTTTCATCTTCGATTCTCGAACCAATCAGCGCAGCGTAACAAAAGTACATGTACTCTGTCGTTAAACATTCCCCCCGGCAGCGCAATTAAAACTCGGCTCCCATAAATATGTTAATCGTTCATTAAACTAAGTTTATGAATTGTTCCGTCAGTCGCTGACCGCGCAATTTCCTACGGTCCGATATTGCGTCCCCAGAGGGTTCGGTCCTTTAATTGGTCAACCAAGAGTGGGAGGCGCTCGTAACCAGAAATCGTACTGACGAAAATTAATAAAAAAAAAAGAGGTGCCAGCCACGGTAGTGCGGTCAGTACCGCGGTACACTTAGCCGCGCATTAGTCAAACAATTAAGAGTATAATGACACGTCACATAAATAATGCGGTGCAACGGAGGCAGGATGGGTCTGCGCCTTTACACGTGACGCAATGGATCACGTTAATGGAATACACGCGTATACGCCTGACCCATACATATATGCATGTACACGAATTCGCAATGTAGCACGCGTTCACGTTTACGGGGTTCAATTCACAAGAAGACCGTGCTAACATCGCGTGGGCGTTTTCATTTCCGACCATCAGGCCGTTTTTCAGTCACGTCGGCCGTGACAGTGACCTGTTGTAATTATTCATCGTTTCTGTTACTCGATTAGAGTGCAAAGATAATTGGTAGATTGAAAGCCTGGATACAAAAATATTTCAAAAATAAGAGCAGAGTGAAATTGGAATAGACGTGTCAGTTTCGTGAAGTTTTGTGCAACGAGTTATTCAAACAATTTTATCAGTGTTGGAGTGTTAACACATGAATCTGCATAAATTTGGAATCAGTTGTACGCCGCGAGTATTCAGCAGCCGCTGTGAAAACAATTTCCAGATAAACGGTATCCAAAGGGAGCAGTCGTCCAAAGAAGGATATCTCATTGGCTGACATCATCCGCGTTGCCTCAAGGCACCGTTTTGTCGAGGTTCGTTGACCCCGCGCTCGCCTTCCAAAAGACCGGCAATCACAGGGATTATAGGGCTTTGTCCCTCCCGCAATCGTTATCGTGATCAATGAACTACGGTTTCGACGATTCTCGTTAATCGACCCGCAACGCCTTTCTTGATATTTTTTAACTCATCGACGACTTCTACTTAAGAACTAGAAGGGAAGATCGATTTTGGTGTTGACCCTCTCGGAGAATCGTCCACTGATTCAGAAGAGTGACAATTATCACGCGTCCAAGCATGCGCTCTATTATATAAATTATCAGCGGGAGTAATTAGTGTCCGGTCCATCGCGCCCATGAGTAATTAGCAATTAAGCGGCGCGTAATTACCTAATTCCTGCCCGTCATCCGACCACGGGCCCGTCGTCGATAAGATCGCCGGCCAACCTCCTCCAGGCAATCGTTAAATGTGTACGTATATCTGGCTGGTCGATTTCTCCGTAGGCCCCCCTTCGTGGGACTTCATCTGGTCAGCAGGTAGCCGTTTTATCTTTTGGAATTTACCCGCCGACCGAGCTTCTTCCTTCGATTCCTTTTTCCTCTGACCCTGTTTATCTCCTCCTTAAAAATTTATTGTTTGTTGACGAAATGTTTAGTATGTATCTAACGTTGAGGCGTTATTGTGAACTTCACGGGCTTGATAAATCTCTCCCGTTTCACTTGATCGCGTTATACGCTCCGTTTATCTGTAGTGACATTCATTAGCGAACGAGACTAATTCCTGATGTATTACAGGAAGAAGATTGATGCAGTTATGCGGCCGTTCCTCGTTGCGTGATGACCCGTTAGTTAACGAGTTATGTAGATGGAAGTCATTCATAACATGAAAACTTTAACACTCTTCCGAAAAGCTCATATTGCTGATTGACATAAAATTTTTAGACAAAATCTACATAAAATACTTTAATCATTGTTAATTAAAGCACCAGCAACAAATGCTCATTATCATTGCGTGCACTCGACATTTCGATTACGACAGCAACTTACAAGATGTCTGAGAAATTCAGACGAAGTTCCAGGAGCTGAACTTAAACAGCAGAGCAGAAGACACGCGTTCCCGTAGGATGTAACAAAAGCTCGCGAGAACCGTCTAGAACAGCGTCGCGGATATGTAATTAGCCGCCGTAATCGTTCGTAGCCGTGCGTGACAATGAGTCATGAATCAATTTAGTCACGTCACATCAAAGTTGCTCGACCGCTTAGTCCGCAGATATCGACCGGTTGACATTTCGCTGCCACGACACTGTTGCTTACAACGATCGGCTGTTGTGATTAAGGAGTCGTCGAACGCGTTTACCAAGGAATCGAGCAGTTTTAATAACCGATAATCACTACAATAAGTTGTACAACACAAATGAGTACTGAGCACTAACATTCTCGTAGGAAAAATAGTGAAAAATTGAATAACAAGGAAAAGGTACGACCGGTTAAACAAATCTTTCGACAAAACAGAAATAAGGAGTGTCAATTTTTTTGTGGACCATCGAGTTGANCTGAAATGAAATTAGCAAAACGATTGTCAGTCTGGTTTTGTCAATGTCACTGAGCAATTTCTATTGTTTATCTTATTGAAAGAATTATTTAGAATTTAGTCGTAAATAAAATGAATAAAAGTGTTCAGTAATTGTTCAGTTATCGTTTCTACGGAAAAGATGCGATAAACGAAGCGCGTGGCGTTGCAGTAAATTCGATATATCGAAACCGATTGTCGCCCAGTCAGGTGTTAACAGCGCTTACTTATGAGCGTGGTATCCGCGATATCCAGCGTTTACATACTCGAGTGTAGGGTTCACCGGCGACGAGACCAGCCACGCGAGATATTCTGCACGCATCCCGCGTGCTCGCATCTGAATGCAGGTAAGCAGTAACCGCGCATACATTAGAAGCCGCGTTGGTAGGCAAAAAAGGAGGAAGGAGGCAGAGATACGCGAAGAGTGACTAACGCTGATATTTGCAACGACGGTAATCTAATCCGAACCCCATGCTGTATACTCTAAAAGTCTAAACCTTCTAATTTACTTTACATCTTCAAATCCGTCACATGCGGGAAGACAAAATTAGGGCACATTTAAAATTTTATATCTAAGGATATGTATATGAAATATGAGCTTCGTATTATTTTTATAAACAGTTTGCAACGTTAAACAAACTGAAATTCAATATTTCCTATAAATTTGCTGTACAGAGTTTCAGCATCGACAAAGGATAAAGTGAAGTGTCCGATCAATCCCTAGATCATGAAAAATGGCTGAAACGACGCAGGTTCGTTTTGTCCNAAATGAGGCACAATGAATCCGAGACCACTAAGGCATGTGCGAATTAGTCAACAATCCTCATCAGAAATGTTTGCTACACGTAAGTGCGCGTGCACGCGACTGGTCAGGATTCAAGACCTCGTGGCGAGTGCGTAGGCAAGCTGGAACAGACGCACTCCATTCACTTGGCGCCACATTCATTCATGGCTAGAGCACAACCGCGGATATCGTTCGACGAACTGGACGCTACATTACATCGTCAACGTAATGATCGTCGATATACAATCTGTATACGTGTATGCCTGTGTGTCACGACCGCTACCGGAATTGCGGGCTTTATTCTTGTCTGGAATACTTGATTGCATGGCTGCAATACTGTTATACTTACCGCGACTCGGTACGAGTAACACGTTACAGTATTTAATAGAAGAATTTGATAAGTTGTAATGTTATATCGTAGAGAATTGTTCATACGCAATTTCACCATGCATATTATTCAAAGTAAAGCTTTCAAAATTTTGTATATTCTAAGGATCTTTATAAATAAATTTCTCTTATAAAATTCTGGATCAACTAGTGTTACTGTCACTAACAAAAAGTGTAATCGTGAGTCACTTCATCCTACAATCCGAGCTAGAAACCGTGCGTATAATTCCATTAAACTCCTCCGTTCCGCGAAACTCGTACATCAAGCTTAAAGGCTATTTCAATAGCCTTATCCGGCTGGCATTATCAATTAACCAAGCCGGGAGCTCGCATAATGGTTGAAATGCTTCAGGTGTGACCAGTCTAATTCCTTATCACGCAGAGGCTGACGCCTGAAACCCCGTTCCCTTTCCCCGAGCGAATTAAGCAAATTATGTCACCTCGATTTATATGCATCCTTGCGCGGCGCTGCGACGATCCGGTTGCCCGTGCGTTATTACACGTTTACCCGGGCCACGGTCGCGTGAAACGCAAGTGGGTGTCGCTGTATCTTTTCCCCCGGCTCTCTGTCTACACGTAACTCTCGTCTCTCTCTCCTACCCAGTAGTGACATATCCCTGTTTTGCTTATGGTTTTATTCTCCTTTTCTACTGGATCAGTGCTCGCGAGGGAATTCAGAACGCCGGTACCCGATCCGAGCCACGGATAACCTCGCACAACCCGGACACTAACGGCTATCGACGACCTTTCCTTTCGAGATCCTTATTATTTGAACGCAGGTGCTTTGTTCGCCGGATGGTACCGCGGTGATAGCAATAATCCGCGGCACAATGAGCCCAGGGGGCAGATTCCCTCTAACGAATTGTAAACTCGAGCCGGAGAAGAGATCTCGTTCGATTAGTCGTGGTATGCTGGCTTTTCAGCAAATTGGTAGCCCCTCGTTAACTCAGATTTGGTCCGAGATTAGAAACGGGCGCATTTGGATAATTGATTGCATTTCGATGCACTTTTACCTCCTCCTCTCGGCCCCTCAAGTCGTTATGATTTTTTTCAATAAGTTTCATCGTTAAAAATAATTGGCTAGGTTCAAGTGCACCAAACCATGGGACTTTCAACATTACTACGATCTCACATACTATTTTACGTATTACCTCGAAATGTTCAATCTTTGAAAAATGGCAATTCTAAATCTGAATTAAAATCTAATTGGAAGATTGATTCTTTCGATTAGGTACAATCGCGGACAGTGAAGTTTAGCCACCTTCGTGTTTGTGTGCGTTCCCTAGCGAGATACATTGAAATTTCGATATATACATACATATTGAAATTTTAATGTGTCCCGCTAGGGAACGCACACAAACACGAAGGTGGCTAAACTTCACTGTCCCAATCTTTACCTATTTCAATATTGCCGATCGTGAATTTTGATCGACCCACTTGTTGCGTTCGGCGCCGCATAACGAAACGAATAAATCGACTAAATTGCGGTCAGTTCACGCATCAATCGGCGCGACAGCGCGGCGTTGCGTGTCACCTGAATACATGGATACACCTATAATTTAGCGTTATAATAACTAGTTGCCGGGGAGCCGGATGATGCACGTGCATTGTGCGCGACATGACGGAGAGGCGAATGCAGTCCGAGCGGGTAGGTGAGCCACCCGAGAAAGACGGATTAGAGGAGAGAAACTCTCTCGCGCGGCCGATGATTCACACTTCTCTTGCCGGAGAAGGTGTCAGTGGTGTCACTGGTTGTATGCATAAGCGCGACTCATTACTACGATCTCACCGACTAACCATCAGGCCCACGTGCCTCTTTGGCGCAGAATGCAAATCGAGAAAGCGAGCCAAGGGGATTTGTCTCGTTTCCTTCCTCCAGTGGCTCCTCCACTCTGATCTAATCGACCTCGAAAACACAGGATATGATATGTAACACGTTCCACGTAATAATAACATAAGCATTAACTTCTGATTTTAACTTCCTTGACTTATTTGGATTTTTGAAATTTAATAAATCTAAGTCTATTAGAATAAGTGTTTCAAGAAATCTAGAGAAATTATTCATTCTGATATTATCAATAAAAGCAGGTCGCGGCTTAGAACACGCGTTTGTATGTCGGTTGACAAGAATCGATAGTGATCCATGACTAGACCGATTTGAGACTTATAAAACTGGCGGGAGTTGTACCGCGAACTGTACGTACGCAGTGAACTACTCATCATGGTTACCCTGTGTGGGCCGTCGGACCATTGTCATTATGAAAATGACAGCGTGGTACGAAGTTAAAGCGTGGTAGTCCTGCATGAACACCTTACCAAGGATAGTTTAACATGCAGCACGGCTGCAAAATCAACTCCAGCGACGAGCATAATCAAACATATAAATGCTTCACCGCACTATTCCATTAACGAAATAAATTATGAAAACACTGATATTTGTCATCTTATCACTATTCGCAAATTTTTAGTGGAAGGAAATTTTTGAAAAAACAAGTAGAGATAAAATGCCTGTGTTTGAAGAATATTTCTCCCGAAAGTCTGATTTGATTAACCTATCGGACCGCTGAAAGTTAGATACTTATGACATCGTATGTAGAACCTGAAAAAAAGCAATTTTACAAGCGTATCATCGTGCAGTGTTTAATGAGAGTGACATTTCGGGATTATCGTCGTAAAGATCATCGAATTACGATCGCGGCCAGGGCATACGTGGGAAATGTCAAACGTCAGTGTTACTCATCAACATTAAGTCCCCGCATCGAATCGTATATATTAATAGCGAGCTATGGCTTTAGCGTCGAGCACAATTGCGGATCGTGATCTGATAGTAGACATATACTTATCACTATTGTTATCCCCCACGAAGGATGTCATCGGGGTCTGGCCGCGGTATCACGATCGGTAGCTATACGTGTATTGCGAATAGTCGATTACGATAACTCTGGATCGATAAAGATCTCGTTTATGAGCGACTCCCGAGCAGGATCGGCTCCTATATACGATCCGATCGAGCTTATACGATCCGGACAAAAGTCGTGGATCCCCGTGGAAATAAAGGTATTTCACGATCGTGAACCGGCCGGATCGGAGAACTTGCAATCTAATCTCGTGGAGATTCAGAAAGGACAATTGTTTCGCGGGACACTTGTCGCGATCGATGGTTATGGAGATCGGTAATCTTAATGGGAACACCCACGTAACGATACCCAGAAGACCGCGTCGTCCGGAAGGAGCCTGAAATGCGTAGATCGAATCCGCTAATTATAATATTATATTATAGCACAAGAAATTTGATACCGAACTTCCCATTGCGGATTATTTTATCTTGAATAGTAAATAAATCTCTTAAATATCTGTCCAGTGAATTTGTTAGTCTCAGAAAACCGACAGCTTCTGAATTAAGTATAATTGACTCTTCTTGTAATAAAAGATGTTCAAGTTGATGAAATTACGTGGTACAATTTTCTATCGTGTCATATTTTCACGCTGATTTACTCGATGTCCTGCTTCCCTTCAGAGGAATAATTGTGAGAGGACAATCGGGGCTTGAGAAGGGTGTCTCTAAGAGGAAACCGTTTTTCACGTTGAATTATGCGCGCAGGTACAACGCGGTCGTGACTCTAAAAATGTTAATCAACAATTCAAACGTCACGATAACAACGCGTCACGAAATTCACGACACAATGTCGTATCTTGTTTGATCGATTAATCCTGCTTTTCCTCCGCAATCAACCATTCTTTTCCCTGGTAGCAATTCTCGCGATGTGGCAAAACGCGCGCGCGTTCACGCGACTCGCTTTTACAATATTGCGAGGCGTGACTCATTCGACGTCTCCTGCTCGACCACGCGTGATTATTTCACGTTTGAAACCACCTCCGCGGCGGTAGGCATAAGTTGGCATTGTCGACATTACCACTTCTCCTTCACGTCGGTATTCCGTTTGCTACCATTGATCGCGTTATCTGACGTTAAAAACTCAAACATACAATCAAAATTCAATTATGAATTACATAATAATAAACAAATCGAATTTTTCATGTGATACGTGACGTTACTATTATCAAATTTTATCAATAAATCTGTAATACAAAGAATTGTATGAACCATAATTAAAATCAGAATAGTTGAAATTCTATTTTGAAACGGTATTGATATCGTTTGCAGTTCATTCGATATGAAGGAATCGTAAGTAAAAAAGTAAGAGATAGAAAAGTCCGGTTTCTCTGCTTCCTGGCGCCTCAGTTGGTCCAGACAATGCGTCACACATTTACAACCGGTGAACAAACGTCGAACAATGCTCCGAGCGTTAAAACAATGCGTCGTTAATGCCTCTCCTCTCAGTATTCGTGACAGGATTTTTCGTTTGTACAGTGAAACCGGGATTCGAGCGAAGACGACGGCGAGCCTGAATTTCTAGACCGGTACTGCTCGATCTTTTTCTGAATGAAGAAGTCTGGCTATTCCGTACGGAGGAGGAGCACTTCCGTAATTGTGTTGTATAATTAGGAACGTTAATGAGGCTCTGGCCTGGTCGTGAACTTGTCCATCGGTAGAATGGACACTTACACGCGACAAAACTAACCGCTTGGAAATAAAGAGAAGAATGCTGAGTTTTATTTAAAAAAAGAAGACATAAGGACTGGAATAATACAAATTGCAAAGAAAATACGGTATACGTCATTGATTTCATAACCGAGATTTTCATTTTGTGACAAGTACTTTAGTAAAACTTCGAGCTAGCTAATTCGTATCTCCTGTTCCAGAATCTTCACTTCGTGTGCAAATTATAATTTTTTCGTCTGTTGTCTGACATCAGCAGAGCATGAAATCTAATTCTTAAAGATACGTNCACTTTAGTAAAACTTCGAGCTAGCTAATTCGTATCTCCTGTTCCAGAATCTTCACTTCGTGTGCAAATTATAATTTTTTCTTCTGTTGTCTGACATCAGCAGAGCATGAAATCTAATTCTTAAAGATACGTGAACAAGATTGCTACGTATTATGTTAGATGATTCTCCGATTTCACTGTCGTTTACTTTTCAGGTCCGAATATTATGAGAACTGTTACTTGCTTAGAATATTATCTGAACGAGACACAATTTATAATTAAAGGAAGAAAAATAATAGTTATAAAAAATGTCTAAAAATAATAAATTGTATTTTATTGAAAGTGCTTTGTCCGGCCATTTCTGTGATTAAAAACCACCCCTCGGATATCACCGTGTTTAACGCCTACGATGAGGAATAAAAACGAACAATGAAGTTTCACGACTCGCGGTTGCATAAAAATTCGTGCGTACGGTTCCTTCGATCGATACCGTCGATGCAGCGTGGGTCCACGAGGAGAACCAGCGAGAGCGAGAGAGAATTATTCGACGTTCTTGGATACGAGATTTCTCGATATCCCGCAGAAGCACGGAGTTCGATCTTGCCTCCACGATTTCACCTCTCCTTCCACCCTGGCCGGCCGTTGTGGCGTGCCACAATGCACACACAGGGTAACCAGAAGAACGGCCATAAAGCAAACGATAGAGAGACAATATTCTCTCCTGTGCAAACAATGGCTAACTTACGACGATCGTAAACAATCCCCTTATCCGCAGGTCGTTAACGCTGCATAATAATTTTCACCAACCCTCGTAGCGACGAGTCGTTGCCGCGTGCCTTCGCGTTACCTCTTGACAACGGATTGATCAAGAGCACTCGCGATTGATATCCAATGCTAAAAGAAACAATCGTCAGAACTCATTTCATTCGAACGTCATTTCAAAAACTCTAGACATCTCTAAAAATATTTAACATTGGGAACCGCAATTTTATAGACATTCTAAATAAGTATTCCTTAAATCAAAAATGAGATTAAAACTTCTATTTGTTATCACTTCACAACAGATACATTGATCAAATACAACTTGCCGCTTATATTTGAATTCTAATTGTATTATTCCGATCGAATCAAATTAATGCTTATTGCAATTTAATGGGAGCAGTTTGGCCGCGTTTCGATGTGTCAAGGATAACGTCAGTCTCCAGCTATTGAATGTTATCGGCCAGACGAGCGCCGAATATAAGTTAATTAATCGCTCTTATTGGCAAATCTCTCGGCGAAGAATAACTCGCGGCGCGTGTGGCGCCGATTGTTTCATTGAATGGGACCGAAAAACTAGAAGGAAAAAACGAGGCCTGATACGATAACGTTCTCATGCGATATCTATAATGAGATCGGTGGCATTGAGTCGAGACAAAGTTGAAAATCACTTTGGCCAAACACTCGGCGTCGTAAGGTACGCCTACAGGAACAGACGCGAGTGATCTATTTACGATCAGGTGTGATCTATCGGCGATCGACGTCCGTGGGTGGCAAACATTCGATCCGCGGTGCTCGGGCTCAACGACGGTGAGAGGTCATTTTGAATCATTTCAGCTACTGCCGTGACTTATCGTCCTGTTAACAACGTTATGTAAGGATGCATCTTAATTTCACTAGAGTTTAATACATTCCTCGCTATTTCAGTAATAATTAACATTTTTACCTGACAAATTTTAACATTCATATTTTTGATTAAAAATATAACATAAAAATAATGGTATTAAGTTCGTAAATATGAATGAGAAAAATTACATTATTTAAAAAATAAAAGAATCTAAGGGAATTGAAACCGAGATAAGATTTAACTAGATTTACCAATTAAGTACGTCTCCTGTTTCTTGGCTCAACAGACTTTACGCGATACGTGATACCATTTGAAACCGTTGTCAATACATAGCATATTACACGTTTTACATTTCATGGAAAATCGGCCGGCAAAACAAACGACTCGACAGAAATGCTTCAGCGGGCAGTGATTTACGAGCGAAACCACTGAAATCGAAAGTTCCGAACAACAGTCAAACGAGCTAGAGAGCGCAAGTTAACACGTAGCATTTAATGAATCATTTGACGGCATTCGTCGAATTCACCTACGGGGAACCTTTTACCCGTCGATTTAATAAACGTCACGTGGAACCGCGCGGCTGTTAACGAAGAAAAAAGGAGGCTTAAAAGGGAGAAAAGAATTCGCACGGCAGGCCGTGTTCAGGCTTGAGCGTGTACAAAAGGAGCCTGAAGCGAAACAAGCCCCGACGTGGAGCAATATATGTATATCGATCGGGAGGCCGATTACGTAATTGCAATTAAAGCGATCTTGTAATCGTAAGCCGGGTATAATTAATGAACTGAATCGTGCTGACGCTTCGAGTGTTGTCTATCGCGGCGCACGATCGTGCTGCGAGGCCGTGAGTAAGCGCAATTTGCCATATTGTCTCTAATAATCCTAGCTAATTAGTTTTGTCTCCTGTTTATATCGGTCGCTGGCGAGCGGGCGAGCACGCCCGTGCGCGCTTCTTCTGCCGAGCGTTCTACAAACGGAAGAGAAAGCACCGACGCCCACGCGTCGACACGGGTGCCGTTGAAAAATTTCGAAAAATCGCTGCGACCACGAGAAATGGTGGGGAGGTAACTCCACGTTCGCTCCTCCCCCATATAATACATCGGCTACGACACGATGTAAGATACGTCTAGCCGAGGCTTTCATTCAAATTATAATTAGAAAGTTAATAGTTAAATTATGATAATAATACATTTAATCAACTCTTTTTTTCACTACGTCTATCTGTCCCGGAATGATCCTATGTAATGTAGAAGTACATATATCACAATCATTGACTCATTTGTATTGACTCAATGAAAGGAAATTATAATAAGATAAATCTCTTAAAATTCTTTTCCTATTAATAATGATCAATGATTCTATACGAAATAATGAAGTACGATATTATGTTTAATCAGGCGGCATCGCGGTGGTCGCTGCGTCGATAAAGCTCGGGGAAATCTTTGTCAAGGAATCGTCGCAGCCCGAATAAATCTTAATACAAAGTCAATTACACTTGGCAGTTATGTTCGCGAACGTGGGCGTCAATATGTCGGGCGACACGTTTGCATCGCCGCACGCAGCCGCTTCGCACTGATTTACAAATTCTAGGGAAGCGAGGTTGGGAAATCACTGTTGTTGACTAACGTGCCACTGCACTATACATGCACAATCGCGTCGTTTTCCTCCCCGCAAGTGCGGCATAAACATAAATGAAATTTATTAGATTCGAACATTTCATGTGTCACTGATTGTGAGATTGCGAGACGCTTATCTCCGGCTCGAATAATTTTTCATCCGAAGTGAAATACACGCGATTGTACGTCTAAGACACATATTCATTTAATAGACGCATTGTTCTTTGTTTCATCATAACTGATCCTGATTACTGATAGGAAAATTGTCCCTCTCAAGATCAAACCGTTTAAATGAAATTTGTTAGATACTTTTAATCTGAACTTCATCAGCACGTTCTGTGATACAGTTTTATCATCGAAATATGCATAGTTCCCACTTGCAATATCGACTTTGCACATATAATGCTAAAGATTTATAAACGTATTTGAACAAGCATGCACATTACATGTAGAACTCCATTTACACGTCATAACTCTGATAGAAACACACAAACGGGGCTCATAGTTGAACAAATCACCGACAAGCTCGTAACGTGACGCGAGTGAAAACAGCCACAATTATCTATTATTTATTTTACATCTTGCACAATACGAAGCGCCAGTCCATTCCATGACTTTGCATGACAATGCTATACATGTAGTTTGACTTTTAACTTGGACGATAATTAATTCGGCACGAAACTGGAACGTTTAATCTTCGTTTTGTACGAACATACTGAACCGAACGTAGGAATTGAAAAGAGAAACGAAATGTTTCTCGTAGTTCCATTTTTTTTTCATTCTCTTCCACGCCGCGTAGTAATGACGGTCACATAACTCTCGTGAAACGATTTCTGGCCAGGTCCATGGAGACAATCAGATAACAACGGACACCCGCGCGTTCTTATGTAACCACGTTACGATGTGCGTGCGACTACGAATTGTGATCGTATGGGTATTCTTCTGATCCTGTTGCAGAGATTTTCGGTGGTTTTGAGTTTCTCTTTGATAACCTTGAACATAACGATAGGAAGATAAAATATAGATATGATACAATAGTACAAAAATATAAACTCTTGTACGAGAATTGCGTATAATGTATTCATACATCAATGTAACAAAAAGCATCAAAAACTTTTAAATTTGACTATATAATTGTCTTCACAGAATTTTAATTGAGGCACAGCATGAAATACGTTGAAATCTATATATACCACTCAAGTCACTGAATAAAAATTTTAGGAATATTTGTAGATCATGATAAAATATGAAAACTATTGAATACTTATATAAACAAACTGCAAAAGTCTTCGAAAACAATTGATATGTACAATTATACGTAATAAAGAAATTTTAAATATGGGAAGACCCATCAAAATTAACTTCATTATAAATGCAGCAGCTTCCCGAATAGCGAAGAGACGATCGGTATGATAGAAACTGTTGAATTTGGCAATGATAAAACGTTATCGGATTAAGAGATTATCATGGCGTGACAATCAGGAACTCGGAGGTAATTGCCGCTTGTTCGTGACACAATGATCATGCAGATAATAGCATGCTAGGGCTTGCTAGACACTAGACGACGACGTGTGTCGCGATCNGAGATATAATATAGATATGATATAATAGTACAAAAATATAAACTCTTGTACGAGAATTGCGTATAATGTATTCATACATCAATGTAACAAAAAGCATCAAAAGCTTTTAAATTTGACTATATAATTGTCTTCATAGAATTTTAATTGAGGCACAGCATGAAATACGTTGAAATCTATATATACCACTCAAGTCACTGAATAAAAATTTTAGGAATATTTGTAGATCATGATAAAATATGAAAACTATTGAATACTTATATAAACAAACTGCAAAAGTCTTCGAAAACAATTGATATGTACAATTATACGTAATAAAGAAATTTTAAATATGGGAAGACCCATCAAAATTAACTTCATTATAAATGCAGCAGCTTCCCGAATAGCGAAGAGACGATCGGTATGATAGAAACTGTTGAATTTGGCAATGATAAAACGTTATCGGATTAAGAGATTATCATGGCGTGACAATCAGGAACTCGGAGGTAATTGCCGCTTGTTCGTGACACAATGATCATGCAGATAATAGCATGCTAGGGCTTGCTAGACACTAGACGACGACGTGTGTCGCGATCGACTTGCGTCACGCACGCACGCTGAATAATTAATGATAGCTACCGCATGAAAGAAATAAATGTCGGGCCAACGGAATCAGGTAAACATACCGTACGGAATTAATTTCGGCGTGTCGGAGAACCTGCTTAATCGATCGGCGAACACGCCCCTAGAAATGTAATTATTCGAGCAATGTTAACTTTTAACGACGGGGAAAGCGTAACTATCGCAGAGCGCGATGCAGGTTACTCAACGATCAGTCAAATGAGATTAATCTCCTGTAAATGATTCACCGAATTTGTTACACCAGTGATTTCGTTACAACAAATATAATAATTAAAAAGTAATTTATTTCGAGTGAAATTCGAGTTTCGTAAATCCACGTAACCAAATCGGAAGCTAAGACACATAGTCAATAAGAAAGCAGCAAATCAATCGCGTCAAGGAGCTTACGAAACGAATCAATAATAATCGAACGAGGGCATCATTGTGAAAGAGACATACATGGGGAGAAGTGTCCACGTTGGACAACAGGACGCGATCGAAGTGTAACAGCTGCCAGAAGAGAGGAATTTCTGCTCCACTTCGAAATAAAATTGTATCTGGAAGCTGATGCAAGCATCGATCTTTCGATCCTCTCCCGAATCGTTTAACATTATAATGACGGAGCCCCCGAGAACACTATCGTAACAGGTAGGAACATACCAGGAAACCTGTTGCGAGAGAACGGACCCCCCGCAGCCTGCGTTCACCGACGTCAGATATTATCTTCATCTATCCGGAGCCGAGGGAAGCAGGCCCCGGCTAGATCGACTTTTCATCTCCTCCCGTTCGCGCGAAAATATCGCGAGCCGACTCAATGTTCTTATCGCGGCGATCTCGCAAGCATCGTGGTCTTACGTTCAAGGGGAGCCCGCATGTGCTGTGTTCAACGTTTTTCGGAGGAATTAATGGCCTCACTGGCGTTGAACACCATTTTTTCTTTCTTTACTCCTCTCGCAATGGACACTTTGGGATTCTTGTACTCTTCACAGATTACAGTATCCTCGCGAATTATCTTTTTTCTTCCCCTGCGCTTTTGGTTTTAGTTTTTTGGCGGAGGTTCTTAAAGGATTAAGATGCTGGTTTTTCGTCGAGTTATTTTTGTTGTCCGGTTCGCCAACAGCACTCGGTGCACTTAAGTCCTAAATGTTAACCGTGCCCACGCAACTGAAGTTTGGTCACATCAGAGGAATCAGGATTTTTTTTACGGAGAGCGTTGACAAAATTTCGAGAACGATTAAGACAAACATAAGCTTATGAGATTGCAAGGAAAGTGGAACATCTATTTTTGTTTATAAAAAAGTTACAGATTTATTCACTTTAATTGATTACAATAAATTGATCAACCTAAAGGATCATTTAATTCATTAATGAATCATGATGTTTGGAACCGCTTCAACATTCTAAACAACACATTAAAAGTAGACAGGACATCATGATAGATTATATGTTATATCTTCAAATTTGTTATTTTTAAAAATCCAAGTATTCTGTTCTTCGTTTCCTTTCCGCAGTCCTTTAAATTAATTATATCATTAATTAGATCAATGTTTATTTAATATTTAGCTCGTTCTCACAATATTAGATTTCAATTAGTTCTTACTATATACGATATTTTTTTATTAAACACAAAGAATGGTCTTTCGGTCTCGCCACTATCACTATAGTTATAAATTAATTCGAAATAATAACATGGTGGCGCCAACTAATGTATGTTGCAGTAACCACATTANCGGCTGCAATACTGTTATACTTACCGCGACTCGGTGCGAGTAACACGTTACAGTATTTAATAGAAGAATTTGATAAGGGTAGTTATAACGTTATATCGTAGAGAATTGTTCATATGCAATTTCACCATGCATATTATTCAAAGTAAAGCTTTCAAAATTTTGTATATTCTTAGGATCTTTATAAATAAATTTCTCTTATAAAATTCTGGATCAACTAGTGTNATTAGAGCATCATCCTCCAAAGATCAATTAATGGGTACGTTCATTGAAGAGGACACTCCTTAATAATCTCTTCTCGATGTAAATGTTAATATTCCGCATCAACTATATTACAGTGTTTGGTGCGATAGGCAATAGATAAATGTAGGACACCAGCGTTGTCGGTCTCATATCAGCTACCGAACCTAAAACTGGCTATGTCATCGATCATTTACCGACTATCTTGATGCCGATTATCGAAAACAGTGATTACTGATTGTGTTTTGAGCCCTGCTGAACCCCACTCGCTGATCCGACAATCCACGGGCACTATTAATTTGAAGAACGTTTGGAGTGACCAAATAGTAGAACAAATCAAACATTCTTCAAATGGTAACAACAGTCGATCGTGTAGGTGCACGTATGATGCACTTCACAGCTGTAACGTCAGTGTCTCTGGTTCCGTTGCATCGGTGTTGCATGTTTCTTCGCACTCCCTCAAAAATAACGATCCAATAAGAAGCGTGTAAACAATGGCTAGACGCGATAGGATTGGCGGCGTTGTCGCCAAGTCAGGTTGACGCAGCCAATCGAGCGGTCTATTTCCGGTTCCAACGGAAAGTGCATCGGTCGTCCTTTCCCCCCACCAGTAACGGCGGCACGGCTCATATTCAGTAGACTCGGCCATTTCTCTCGCGAAGCGTAGCAACTCGCTCGGCCACGACATTTCTTTTTCCGTAAAACCGTGCGGGTATTCCCGTAAACTTTGCAAAATAACGCGACGCAAAAGGATGATCCACTCCGGGCGTACCAGGCTCGAGGTAAGTCAACGCATTGTCTGACAGTAAACGGGCTGAATGTAAAACGCGCGTCAAAGTCACCACGGGGGGGTCGTGCGTGTGTCCAATGTTGTCATTGCCGAGGCGAACAGCTGATCCGCTCCTCTGGCCTCTGTAACGTCTGTTAATGTTTTTCCGCTTGGATGTGGAGCGTCCGTCGTAACGACAGCCGACCAGGACCGACGGTAAACATGTTTCGGTGGTGTGTCCTTTGTAAAGGAGTTGAAGGCTTCTTACTTTTTGATCGCTACCATTTCATGTATATCTCTCGTCTCATTCTCTTTCTTTCTGTCTACCTCAATCGCCGTGCGCTCTTCCTCTCTCTCGCTCTCCTTCTTTCCTTGTCTTTCCTCTCGTTTACTGTCTTTATTTCACTGATCGACCAACCAACAACCAGCCAACTCCGTCCTTTGTTCTTTCTTTCGTTGTGTACCTTTCAGTTCCTTCGTCTTCGATAGGTCTGTGTCCTCGTAATTATCACAATTCAACTATTTACATATCTTCTAATCTGTTGTTCCTGGATTTCGTGCGTTTTCGTTTTCCTTTGTTTTTGTCATCATTACTGCGATCGGTACCGTTAAACACAGAAAGTCCGAGGATCAATTTGAAACCGTACTACGTATGATGCTATCTGAGCATTTTACATCTGCGTATTTTGACTCATAAATGCATACGATGTATGCAAACTTAAGAAAACTGTTGTCGTTGTCAACGTTCAACTATCTCTCTCTCACTCATTCGTTTGTTCGTTCTTACTTGAACTTCGTCTATCTGTTTAGATGTATCTCTCTCAAACTTTGTATCTCTGACTTATTCCACCTACTTCATTTCTCTCTTTCTTTCTTCCTCCCTGTCTCCCTCTATCTCCCTCCCAATTTCTGGCCCACTCTTACTTTCGTTCGTTCTGTGTTTTTATCTCTCCTTCCCATTCGACGATCGTTATGTTATGTTAGAACGTCAATGAGCGTTGTCCTCATTGGTTGAACAGTCAAACAGCCGGTACGAAAAATCGCACTCTTTCTTTTCGCACTCGTTTATTCCGCTTTTGTCTTCCTTCGCGTCTTTGTCATTTTCCGTCCGTCTCTTTCCTCCTCCTGCCTTACCGTTCCTACCTTCTCCTCCCTTCCATCGTTCCGCTTCGCGACGTCTCACTTGTGGGTGCTTTTACGCGCACCGATCCTTGTCCCGCGACAAGTCGGAACATCGACATCGTCTTCGTCGTCGAGCGTCGTCCGATCTCAGAGAACGCGGTCGCTATGCGGCCACTTTCATTTGCTACAAGAGCTTGTTGCAGTCTTGAAGATTTAGAGGGAAAATAGACCAGCTACCTATGCGTGATCTACATTATTCTAGAAAACCAGCCAGCAGTTTCATCGCATAAACAAAAACATTGCGCGTTCGAGATCAAAGATCACCATTGATCCTCACATTGATTAAATATTTATAGATAATATTCGAACGTGCATTCATATTTATTACCTTATGCATTACTCTAATTATTTATTGTAGTCACAAAACATACGTGTAGCTTATTTAATATGTGTGCGTGCATATGTATATGTACGTGCACGTATAGTATTACAATTAACATTAATTGAATAGATGTGTCAATGTTGCATTAAGAAATTGAACCAGACGAGCAAAAGTTGATTTATACATTCGATAGATATCTGTCAATCTCATCACTATTTTTAGCCTAACATCATATTTTACGTATAATGAATGTACTCTACATTCTTACGCTAATAACAATCTTTAACTTATGCGACGTTTCTTTATCATCGTGCATTTTGTTAATAGTCTTGCAAATGACATATGATAAGATATTTTGATGTTTATTTGAAAGGTATATTTAGTAGGACGTTCTTATTTTGTTACTCTTTTTCCGTTACTAAATGTCGAGAGAAAATAAATAGAAGGAATTTAATAAATCATGTATTACGTTTCGCGAAGTATGATGAAATAAAGCCTTCGTGGTACGCGTGGATAATTAACATATAAGTCTAAACTAATCAATCTGCGCCTATTTTCATTTGCCATTGTAGTATAAATGTACGTACGTAGTCAGAAACTTGTTTCGTTCCTTTCTGCGACCATTTCCTGGTCATTGTCCGCACGAAATTCGTAGCGCTTTCAATTTCAAAGTTTGTAACGTAAACCCGGCCTGGAATTGCGTCGATCCTAGGACGACATATGTATTATCAATTTGATTTCTCTCTAGTCCCTCTTTCGTGCAAAAGGATAAATCGACAGAAAATATTTATACATTTCGAAAGAATTCAAACGTGTAAATATAGAACAGCTATACAGGAAATTCACAATGAATATGGTAGTCTAAAATAAATATGATAATCTAAAATAAAATCCCAAAATATTTATGTAAATAAAATGGATTTATCATTTTCATTTATTTTGACATGTTTGCATGAATATTTGTAGTTTAGACATGAACATCCTGACAGATTTTAATTAACGCGTTGACCCGGGTATCCGCTCTAAAGATCGACCAGTTTTTACACGTTGAACAACGGTAGTAAGGCGCGATACTAGACACAATAGACAACGGTATTACATCTTACTCGAGTGCTACTTTATTGCGCGTGATTTAGCATTGCGTTAATTGCGTCGATTTCGTAGCGTTGCGTTGTAAGAGAGATCGTTGATAATCGATCGCGTCCTCGCTTTGCATTTCCCAGTGAACACGTTTCTGGAAACGGGAAATANATTTCGAAGGAATTCAAACGTGTAAATATAGAACAGCTATACAGGAAATTCACAATGAATATGGTAGTCTAAAATAAATATGATAATCTAAAATAAAATCTCAAAATATTTATGTAAATAAAATG
This sequence comes from Ceratina japonica, assembly GCA_019453355.1. Classification (NCBI taxonomy): domain Eukaryota; kingdom Metazoa; phylum Arthropoda; class Insecta; order Hymenoptera; family Apidae; genus Ceratina; species Ceratina japonica. The sequence goes on from SMSR01000240.1 coordinate 255,256, forward strand.
GATTTATCATTTTCATTTATTTTGAATCGGTGGTTTTGAGTTTCTCTTTGATAACCTTGAACATAACGATAGGAAAATAAAATATAGATATGATATAATAGTACAAAAATATAAACTCTTGTACGAGAATGATGTATAATGTATTCATACATCAACGTAGCAAAAAGCATCAAAAACTTTTAAATTTGACTATATAATTGTCTTCATAGAATTTTAATTGAGGCACAGCATGAAATACGTTGAAATCTACATATACCACTCAAGTCACTGCATAAAAATTTTAAGAATATTTGTAGATCATGATAAAATATGAAAAGTATTGAATACTTATATAAACAAACTGCAAAAGTCTTCGAAAACAACTGATATGTACAATTATACGTAATAAAGAAATTTTAAATATGGGAAGAGCCATCAAAATTAACTTCATTATAAATGCAGCAGCTTCCCGAATAGCGAAGAGACGATCGGTATGATAGAAACTGTTGAATTTGGCAATGATAAAACGTTATCGGATTAAGAGATTATCATGGCGTGACAATCAGGAACTCGGAGGTAATTGCCGCTTGTTCGTGACACAATGATCATGCAGATAATAGCATGCTAGGGCTTGCTAGACACTAGACGACGACGTGTGTCGCGATCGACTTGCGTCACGCACGCACGCTGAATAATTAATGATAGCTACCGCATGAAAGAAATAAATGTCGGGCCAACGGAATCAGGTAAACATACCGTACGGAATTAATTTCGGCGTGTCGGAGAACCTGCTTAATCGATCGGCGAACACGCCCCTAGAAATGTAATTATTCGAGCAATGTTAACTTTTAACGACGGGGAAAGCGTAACTATCGCAGAGCGCGATGCAGGTTACTCAACGATCAGTCAAATGAGATTAATCTCCTGTAAATGATTCACCGAATTTGTTACACCAGTGATTTCGTTACAACAAATATAATAATTAAAAAGTAATTTATTTCGAGTGAAATTCGAGTTTCGTAAATCCACGTAACCAAATCGGAAGCTAAGACACATAGTCAATAAGAAAGCAGCAAATCAATCGCGTCAAGGAGCTTACGAAACGAATCAATAATAATCGAACGAGGGCATCATTGTGAAAGAGACATACATGGGGAGAAGTGTCCACGTTGGACAACAGGACGCGATCGAAGTGTAACAGCTGCCAGAAGAGAGGAATTTCTGCTCCACTTCGAAATAAAATTGTATCTGGAAGCTGATGCAAGCATCGATCTTTCGATCCTCTCCCGAATCGTTTAACATTATAATGACGGAGCCCCCGAGAACACTATCGTAACAGGTAGGAACATACCAGGAAACCTGTTGCGAGAGAACGGACCCCCCGCAGCCTGCGTTCACCGACGTCAGATATTATCTTCATCTATCCGGAGCCGAGGGAAGCAGGCCCCGGCTAGATCGACTTTTCATCTCCTCCCGTTCGCGCGAAAATATCGCGAGCCGACTCAATGTTCTTATCGCGGCGATCTCGCAAGCATCGTGGTCTTACGTTCAAGGGGAGCCCGCATGTGCTGTGTTCAACGTTTTTCGGAGGAATTAATGGCCTCACTGGCGTTGAACACCATTTTTTCTTTCTTTACTCCTCTCGCAATGGACACTTTGGGATTCTTGTACTCTTCACAGATTACAGTATCCTCGCGAATTATCTTTTTTCTTCCCCTGCGCTTTTGGTTTTAGTTTTTTGGCGGAGGTTCTTAAAGGATTAAGATGCTGGTTTTTCGTCGAGTTATTTTTGTTGTCCGGTTCGCCAACAGCACTCGGTGCACTTAAGTCCTAAATGTTAACCGTGCCCACGCAACTGAAGTTTGGTCACATCAGAGGAATCAGGATTTTTTTTACGGAGAGCGTTGACAAAATTTCGAGAACGATTAAGACAAACATAAGCTTATGAGATTGCAAGGAAAGTGGAACATCTATTTTTGTTTATAAAAAAGTTAAAGATTTATTCACTTTAATTGATTACAATAAATTGATCAACCTAAAGGATCATTTAATTCATTAATGAATCATGATGTTTGGAACCGCTTCAACATTCTAAACAACACATTAAAAGTAGACAGGACATCATGATAGATTATATGTTATATCTTCAAATTTGTTATTTTTAAAAATCCAAGTATTCTGTTCTTCGTTTCCTTTCCGCAGTCCTTTAAATTAATTATATCATTAATTAGATCAATGTTTATTTAATATTTAGCTCGTTCTCACAATATTAGATTTCAATTAGTTCTTACTATATACGATATTTTTTTATTAAACACAAAGAATGGTCTTTCGGTCTCGCCACTATCACTATAGTTATAAATTAATTCGAAATAATAACATGGTGGCGCCAACTAATGTATGTTGCAGTAACCACATTAGAGCATCATCCTCCAAAGATCAATTAATGGGTACGTTCATTGAAGAGGACACTCTTTAATAATCTCTTCTCGATGTAAATGTTAATATTCCGCATCAACTATATTAAAGTGTTTGGTGCGATAGGCAATAGATAAATGTAGGACACCAGCGTTGTCGGTCTCATATCAGCTACCGAACCTAAAACTGGCTATGTCATCGATCATGTACCGACTATCTTGATCCCGATTATCGAAAACAGCGATTACTGATTGTGTTTTGAACCCTGCTGAACCCCACTCGCTGATCCGACAATCCACGGGCACTATTAATTTAAAGAACGTTTGGAGTGACCAAATAGTAGAACAAATCAAACATTCTTTAAATGGTAACAACAGTCGATCGTGTAGGTGCACGTATGATGCACTTCACAGCTGTAACGTCAGTGTCTCTGGTTTCGTTGCATCGGTGTTGCATGTTTCTTCGCACTCCCTCAAAAATAACGATCCAATAAGAAGCGTGTAAACAATGGCTAGACGCGATAGGATTGGCGGCGTTGTCGCCAAGTCAGGTTGACGCAGCCAATCGAGCGGTCTATTTCCGGTTCCAACGGAAAGTGCATCGGTCGTCCTTTCCCCCCACCAGTAACGGCGGCACGGCTCATATTCAGTAGACTCGGCCATTTCTCTCGCGAAGCGTAGCAACTCGCTCGGCCACGACATTTCTTTTTCCGTAAAACCGTGCGGGTATTCCCGTAAACTTTGCAAAATAACGCGACGCAAAAGGATGATCCACTCCGGGCGTACCAGGCTCGAGGTAAGTCAACGCATTGTCTGACAGTAAACGGGCTGAATGTAAAACGCGCGTCAAAGTCACCACGGGGGGGTCGTGCGTGTGTCCAATGTTGTCATTGCCGAGGCGAACAGCTGATCCGCTCCTCTGGCCTCTGTAACGTCTGTTAATGTTTTTCCGCTTGGATGTGGAGCGTCCGTCGTAACGACAGCCGACCAGGACCGACGGTAAACATGTTTCGGTGGTGTGTCCTTTGTAAAGGAGTTGAAGGCTTCTTACTTTTTGATCGCTACCATTTCATGTATATCTCTCGTCTCATTCTCTTTCTTTCTGTCTACCTCAATCGCCGTGCGCTCTTCCTCTCTCTCGCTCTCCTTCTTTCCTTGTCTTTCCTCTCGTTTACTGTCTTTATTTCACTGATCGACCAACCAACAACCAGCCAACTCCGTCCTTTGTTCTTTCTTTCGTTGTGTACCTTTCAGTTCCTTCGTCTTCGATAGGTCTGTGTCCTCGTAATTATCACAATTCAACTATTTACATATCTTCTAATCTGTTGTTCCTGGATTTCGTGCGTTTTCGTTTTCCTTTGTTTTTGTCATCATTACTGCGATCGGTACCGTTAAACACAGAAAGTCCGAGGATCAATTTGAAACCGTACTACGTATGATGCTATCTGAGCATTTTACATCTGCGTATTTTGACTCATAAATGCATACGATGTATGCAAACTTAAGAAAACTGTTGTCGTTGTCAACGTTCAACTATCTCTCTCTCACTCATTCGTTTGTTCGTTCTTACTTGAACTTCGTCTATCTGTTTAGATGTATCTCTCTCAAACTTTGTATCTCTGACTTATTCCACCTACTTCATTTCTCTCTTTCTTTCTTCCTCCCTGTCTCCCTCTATCTCCCTCCCAATTTCTGGCCCACTCTTACTTTCGTTCGTTCTGTGTTTTTATCTCTCCTTCCCATTCGACGATCGTTATGTTATGTTAGAACGTCAATGAGCGTTGTCCTCATTGGTTGAACAGTCAAACAGCCGGTACGAAAAATCGCACTCTTTCTTTTCGCACTCGTTTATTCCGCTTTTGTCTTCCTTCGCGTCTTTGTCATTTTCCGTCCGTCTCTTTCCTCCTCCTGCCTTACCGTTCCTACCTTCTCCTCCCTTCCATCGTTCCGCTTCGCGACGTCTCACTTGTGGGTGCTTTTACGCGCACCGATCCTTGTCCCGCGACAAGTCGGAACATCGACATCGTCTTCGTCGTCGAGCGTCGTCCGATCTCAGAGAACGCGGTCGCTATGCGGCCACTTTCATTTGCTACAAGAGCTTGTTGCAGTCTTGAAGATTTAGAGGGAAAATAGACCAGCTACCTATGCGTGATCTACATTATTCTAGAAAACCAGCCAGCAGTTTCATCGCATAAACAAAAACATTGCGCGTTCGAGATCAAAGATCACCATTGATCCTCACATTGATTAAATATTTATAGATAATATTCGAACGTGCATTCATATTTATTACCTTATGCATTACTCTAATTATTTATTGTAGTCACAAAACATACGTGTAGCTTATTTAATATGTGTGCGTGCATATGTATATGTACGTGCACGTATAGTATTACAATTAACATTAATTGAATAGATGTGTCAATGTTGCATTAAGAAATTGAACCAGACGAGCAAAAGTTGATTTATACATTCGATAGATATCTGTCAATCTCATCACTATTTTTAGCCTAACATCATATTTTACGTATAATGAATGTACTCTACATTCTTACGCTAATAACAATCTTTAACTTATGCGACGTTTCTTTATCATCGTGCATTTTGTTAATAGTCTTGCAAATGACATATGATAAGATATTTTGATGTTTATTTGAAAGGTATATTTAGTAGGACGTTCTTATTTTGTTACTCTTTTTCCGTTACTAAATGTCGAGAGAAAATAAATAGAAGGAATTTAATAAATCATGTATTACGTTTCGCGAAGTATGATGAAATAAAGCCTTCGTGGTACGCGTGGATAATTAACATATAAGTCTAAACTAATCAATCTGCGCCTATTTTCATTTGCCATTGTAGTATAAATGTACGTACGTAGTCAGAAACTTGTTTCGTTCCTTTCTGCGACCATTTCCTGGTCATTGTCCGCACGAAATTCGTAGCGCTTTCAATTTCAAAGTTTGTAACGTAAACCCGGCCTGGAATTGCGTCGATCCTAGGACGACATATGTATTATCAATTTGATTTCTCTCTAGTCCCTCTTTCGTGCAAAAGGATAAATCGACAGAAAATATTTATACATTTCGAAAGAATTCAAACGTGTAAATATAGAACAGCTATACAGGAAATTCACAATGAATATGGTAGTCTAAAATAAATATGATAATCTAAAATAAAATCCCAAAATATTTATGTAAATAAAATGGATTTATCATTTTCATTTATTTTGACATGTTTGCATGAATATTTGTAGTTTAGACATGAACATCCTGACAGATTTTAATTAACGCGTTGACCCGGGTATCCGCTCTAAAGATCGACCAGTTTTTACACGTTGAACAACGGTAGTAAGGCGCGATACTAGACACAATAGACAACGGTATTACATCTTACTCGAGTGCTACTTTATTGCGCGTGATTTAGCATTGCGTTAATTGCGTCGATTTCGTAGCGTTGCGTTGTAAGAGAGATCGTTGATAATCGATCGCGTCCTCGCTTTGCATTTCCCAGTGAACACGTTTCTGGAAACGGGAAATATTTTTTTAACAAAAATTAGTACTAAGCCGGTATTTGTTGTTAGTATCGTTGGAACATACAAAATGCATTATGAATAACAATGCGATAGTACATGTAAATGCAGAGATACAATGTTGATATTAGCTTACGTATTAGGTTGATACATATGTAGTGTTGTTTTCTTCAAACCAATTTGACCTTGGTAAGACCTTGTAAAATTTGTATTCAATACAAATGACTTACCAGCTTGCACATTTTTTAATAATGTTTCCATTTTTCTACGTGTAGATAAAAAAACAGTAAACTTTCATATGTATAAATTATTTTATTTTCGGTAGTATTCATGATATTAGATAACAAGGCAAAATGAATGGATGAATTTCAATATTGGAAACGAAATATCCAAAATACGCTCCAATTTATAGCGAGAAATTAAATTTGAAGAAAAATTTATTTATCACTTTGAAATTAATTGAGTTTTGTGTAATGACTATTATGATTTTATTCTCAAATATTGATGAAAATAACGAGATATTGAGGATGCATCCCGTGGGGAAACAATTTTTTTATTCTCCTTCATCGTTTGTACTAGTTGTACGAATTTGTTTTTTATTCACAATGATGTATCTTTTCATCGCTTTTCCAATTGAAAATAATAAAGACAGGCGTACAATTGTGCGGCAACAAGGTCGCTCGTTTGCATAGAGTCTTACCAAGTCAGGGCTACTGCGTTTTTCAAACGAGACGATTTGTATTTAATCAATAGTAATTGTTATGTATTCTCTTTAATAAAATTCGAAGCTGNTGTATAAATTATTTTATTTTCGATAGTATTCATGATATTAGATAACAAGGCAAAATGAATGGATGAATTTCAATATTGGAAACGAAATATCCAAAATACGCTCCAATTTATAGCGAGAAATTAAATTTGAAGAAAAATTTATTTATCACTTTGAAATTAATTGAGTTTTGTGTAATGACTATTATGATTTTATTCTCAAATATTGATGAAAATAACGAGATATTGAGGATGCATCCCGTGGGGAAACAATTTTTTTATTCTCCTTCATCGTTTGTAGTAGTTGTACGAATTTGTTTTTTATTCACAACGATGTATCTTTTCATCGCTTTTCCAATTGAAAATAATAAAGACAGGCGTACAATTGTGCGGCAACAAGGTCGCTCGTTTGCATAGAGTCTTACCAAGTCAGGGCTACTGCGTTTTTCAAACGAGACGATTTGTATTTAATCAATAGTAATTGTTATGTATTCTCTTTAATAAAATTCGAAGCTGTGAGAGTTATTTATAGAAGGATCAATAGACGGATCGCGTATCGAATCCATAAACGCTTCGTTTCCCCAGATATCGGTTTTAGAAACCGGAGCGTAGAAACCTTATACTTAATTATTAGTACAATTTGGGGCAATTAAAGATCTATTAATTATGTAGCCAGAGAAAATAGATAGTTAGTTCGATACCATCCGTCCCGTTATATTTGCTTACAAGATTAAAAATTATTGATCGAAATTAGTGTCGTACACTATTTAGAGAACAGAAGCTGTGTCCTCTATACAAATAGCACATTCTATTCCATGACATAAATATCTTCAATACTAAGCACTTGTTAGTCTCTAGTAGATTTCCACTGTTTCCTCTAAAGTAATTCTGGATTTTAGGCTCGCTAAAAGACGTTGCTAGTATTTTTTCGAAATCGTCATATAGTCACCTTCTGTGCGGAAAATAAATAGAAGGGCGAAAAGGGAGGATACCTAGATGAAGACTGGTGTCAACGAAATACAAAAGTCCTGTGATCGATGGTGATCGTCNCATTTTTTCGAAATCGTCATATAGTCACCTTCTGTGCGGAAAATAAATAGAAGGGCGAAAAGGGAGGATACCTAGATGATGTTCGAGCAAGACTGGTGTCAACGAAATACAAAAGTCCTGTGATCGATGGTGATCGTCGTTGTTTTAGAAAAAAGTAAGTCGCGTGGGCGTAGGAGTGGGCCAGGTCGGGCAAGGGGTACAAGCGGTCGAGGAATCTGGTGCAAGTGGTCAATGGTGGAGACAACAGCATCCATCGTATCATCATCACCATCATCATCACCACCAACATCATCATCATTATCATCATCAGGCCGGTTATTACACATCGCAATCGCACACTCACAACAGCCCTGTCACGACCATGAAGCAGTCTTACATGCAGGTTGGTCAAGCACGTCTATCGCTTCGCGTTATCATCAACGAAATAATCGTGCGCTTCGTACATGAAATTTTTTGTCCATGCGATCTCGGCGGCTTGTCTGATACGAACGTAAATGTTCCGTGTCTCGTTAATCTCTCGAGCAGATCGAATCACCTGACGAATTTTATCAGTATTGTTNTTTATCATCAACGAAATAATCGTGCGCTTCGTACATGAAATTTTTTATCCATGCGATCTCGGCGGCTTGTCTGATACGAACGTAAATGTTCCGTGTCTCATTAATCTCTCGAGCAGATCGAATCACCTGACGAATTTTATCAGTATTGTTTCTTTTTTTCGGTTCCAGCTAACATGGGTGTTCCATGATGACGAGGCGCAGATTAATAAGAAACTGCCCAAAGAGTTGCTGCTTAGGTATCGTAATATACACCTATTCCACTCGATTTTTTTTACACAATTGTTTATTTTGTTGATTTTTCTTCGTGATACCGTGAGTTTCGCCCGGAGAATTATTTAGTATATTATTATGTAGTCAGATCAAGCAAATATGTAACGTTAGTGCCGTACCATTGGTAGAATTCTCTCGTATCTCGATGTGGTATCACTATGCCGGTGCGCGCAAGTAAGCAAAGCCTGGAACGTGTTGGCGCTCGATGGATCCAATTGGCAGAGAATCGATCTCTTCGATTTCCAGCGAGACGTAGAGGTAAATCAAAACTGCGGCGCGTAGCTTACTACTTGAGTTCTTTGCCTGTTTTCTTCCATTTCTCTCTTCAATGAAATAAAAACCTCAACAATTAAAAAGTAGTTTTCTCGAGTATTTAATTACATTGAGCGTTGTAAAATTGAATCGGTCGAAACAAATCGCAAGCCAAGAGTTCTGGAGTGGTAAGCAAGACGTCGTTCACACCGTTGCTCGCGAAGAACGTTTATTCGAATTTAATTAATTCGGGATCGTTCAAAACGCAGGGATCGGTTATAGAAAATATATCGAAAAGATGCGGGGGTTTCCTGAGGCAGCTCTCTCTCAGAGGGTGCCAAAGTATTGGGAACAATTCGATGCGCAAGTTGGCTGAGTCGTGTCCCAACATCGAGGAACTGAACCTAAGCCAATGTAAAAAGATCTCAGACGCCACGTGCGCGGCTCTAAGCAGTCACTGTCACAAACTTCAACGACTGAACTTGGACTCATGTCCCGAGATAACGGACATTTCTCTAAAGGATCTCTCAGATGGCTGTCCGCTCCTCACTCATATCAACCTGTCCTGGTGTGAGTTACTTACCGACAACGGAGTCGAAGCATTGGTGAGAGGTTGCAAGCAGCTTCGTAGCTTCCAGTGCAAAGGGTGCCGTCAGTTGACGGACAGGGCTGTCAAGTGTTTGGCCCGTTATTGCCCCAATTTGGAAGCGATCAATCTACACGAATGCAGGGTATATACTCATGAATGCTATTAATATGACTCGAATCATTTGACACTCGTATGATTTCCCTAATAATATTCAAAGCTCAAATCGCTCGAGTAATTTCCTGGATTTGATCCCCTAAATTTGAACCATTTCGTAAAGTAAACATTTTGACCGATAAAAAACATACGAGCGTGCATACCAGTACAGATTGAGCGTCGCAATGAATTTTATGTGATATCTTTGATAGTATATTTTGATACAAAAAATATTGATTTCTGATAATGCACTATTTTTTTTACGTAACATTCTATAAGCTGTATACACAGTCCGTGACATTTATACACTATATTGTAATAACCAGTTGCGTGTATGTGCTAAGGATACGCGTGGGTTAAATATAGTGCAGAAGCAATATTTTTTGTAATTTGTGCATTTATATCAAATTTACCACGACGTTCAAATCTAGACACTAAGCCTTGGAATGTGGGCTATGAAAACAGATTCATTTCAGAATATAACGGACGACGCAGTTAGGGAACTCAGTGAACGAAGTCCGCGGTTACATTACGTTTGCATATCGAATTGTCCGAATTTAACGGATGCGTCCCTGGTCACACTGGCGCAGCACTGTCCACTTATTAGCGTGCTTGAATGCGTGGCTTGCACTCATTTCACCGACGCCGGCTTCCAAGCTCTCGCGAAAGTGAGTTCGATAACCAGTTATGCTTTTTAATATGACCCAATGGTACTTTCTCAACACGTCGTTTCTTTCGATTTTCAGAACTGCAGATTACTCGAGAAGATGGACTTGGAAGAGTGCCTTCTAATAACTGACGCCACATTGATTTACCTAGCAATGGGCTGTCCCAGATTGGAGAAACTGGTAAGTGAAGATCTTCATTCTCACAGTATAAGGGAAATATTACCGTTCACGTTTACTTCTGTCTATAATATCGTGAAAATCTTATTCTTAATTAACAATTAATTTTTTGTATCAATATTATAATGTTTCCAGAGTTTGTCCCATTGCGAATTAATCACCGATGAAGGCATCCGACAGTTGGCTCTTTCGCCGTGTGCAGCGGAACATCTGGCGGTGCTGGAATTGGACAACTGCCCTCTCATCACAGACGCCAGTCTGGATCACCTTCTTCAGGCCTGCCACAATCTCGAGCGCATTGAGCTTTACGACTGTCAACTAATCACCAGAGCTGGCATACGTAGACTCAGAGTACGGTATCCTGAATTACTAATTTTATCTATCCTCCCTTTATTTTATATTTTATGCAATCAGAGAACTAAAGAGGGCAAATAACATTATTGAGGAAAAATTTTTGAAACTTGAAATTTTTTAATGTTCGAAGATAGAACGTGGTCATAGTTTGTACTTATTTTATTCTTTATCATGAGGAAACTAGAGTTAATTTAAGCTTTCGTCTAAAGCAATAATTCAATAGTAGTTTAATTTCGCTCTTTACATTAACGAACCGATCTTGTTTCAGACGCATTTGCCAAACATCAAAGTCCACGCGTACTTCGCGCCGGTGACACCGCCGCCAAGTGCCGGAGCATCTCGGCAACGATATTGCCGATGTTGCGTCATTCTGTGATTCCACATAAAAGTGACTCTGATGCAAATCGTCCGATGCACCACGATACCGGTGGATCTTTAATTGCGTTGGTCGCCAGTTCACGGCAAACGTGGAACCTTCTCTCTTCCGGTTGCCAGGCCGTGGATTCTGGTCGCCAATCGTTAACAGTGAGAACGAGCCTTGTCGTGAATGAAATCGCGAATCCTTCGACAGATTCCACCGATTCGACTCGCAACATAGGCAACGAGTACAAAAGAACAGTACATCAACGTCACCTAAATATATAGACGCAAACACACATACACCACACGCGCGCACGTAAAAGCTCACTACTTACTGTAATTATTGCTANACAACATAGGCAACGAGTACAAAAGAACAGTACATCAACGTCACCTAAATATATAGACGCAAACACACACCACACGCGCGCACGTAAAAGCTCACTACTTACTGTAATTATTGCTAATGTGTCGCTACTACTACCGCTCACTATGAAACCGTTTCCATCACCGCTGTTCGACACTGCCGCGGTGTACAATGATATCGTTCCTATTACTGGAACTCTATTGATTTTTTATAGTCGCTGCTACACAATCGCTGTCATTTCATCGCGAGCACGATCATTTATCGAAGGAGAGGAATCTCGGGTTTCGTTGATTCGATCTTTAAGATTCCGCTCATCATACTCCTCGGGGAACGACAAAAACGTTGCAGAGAACGTTGGCTACGCGATGATTGAGCGTGAAATTTCTTTTCTTAAAAGGGATACGTTTCGTTCATGTGCGGGTCAACACGATCACACGCATCGATCGCGAGCCCGATATTCTCGTGGTTGGATGTTCCATCTAAAACAAAACGATAAGCATATATACATTCATGTATGTATTATATATATATATATACACACATATATATTTTTTTAGTACGACGCATTCTCTTCGTCTGAATAGACATGCTAATCGTTAAACGAAAAGAACTCGTGATCCGTTCCGAGCGATAACGGCACACAATAATGCGTCCAACAATATGTAACACTTTTCTGAAATCTGAATAATGAGATAGAAAAAAACGAAACAAGGAAAAATGACGTCACATTGAGCAGGTTTCAAGCTACATATAAACGCCGTGCTATTATTCTAGAGTCTAGAATCTAAACACTCAATTTCTATCGATGATTCATGTGTGCGTGTGTGCGTGTACAAATACGTGCGTGTGTGTGTTCCTGTAGCAGTTTCTCGAACGAACACTGCCTATTATAATATTATTGATAAGAGAAGAAACAAAATAAGAAAGAAAGAAAGCTTGATGTATAAAAATGATAAAAAAATAGAAAATAACTTCAAAAAATACAAAAAAAAGAGGAGAAACAGAGGAAGTAAGAAGATGCGAGCACCGCAGGGATAATCGCAGATTTTTTAATCCCGCCGTGACACTGTAAGAAAACGTACCGTCGATCGTTTAAACTAAATATTAACGTAAACAGTTCGTGTCTTCGAATGGGAAACATTTTTTCCTGTTCAGGTCTAATACGAATGAACTTCACGATCTCACACGCGCGACTGGTAACTGCGACAACTACGAATTTTTCCGTTTGACGAAACGTCACAGGCAAAGTACACTTAAAACAAGAACGAAACCGAGTAGTACGACGGAGATAATGGGACTCCTTTATGAAGTGAGAAATAAAGAGGGGGGGGGGGGAGAACAAGAAGAATAGTACAGGAAGTATAGACAAGAATGATGCACCATTGTGCATCTATCCTCTTCAAAACTCCCGTTTGATTGCTACCGGCGCTTAATGGTGACATGTTTATGATGCATTTTATGAGAATTCACGGATGAGCCAACGAATGGACAGTCAGCAGTCCATGAATCACGCTTATCGAGTCCGAAATGTATATACCATATTACATCTTTCAACGGCCCAGACATATACATATATGTATATACTTTTTCTCGTTTTTGTCTCCTTTTGTTCGATTTTGTTTCTTTGTTTTTCATTTTTTAATTCCTCATGGACTAGGAGAGCACAGACTGACAAAACGAATCAAAGCATTGATACGTTGAATTAAGCCCATTCACTCGGGTCCAGTGATCGATTCCGCTGGCCATTCTTTACTTTTTAAGCCTAGGTTTACATAACGATGGCATATGAGAAACGGTATAAGTTGTATAAAGTGTGTGTGGATACACTTACGATTACATGAAACAATACGAAGAAATTGACAAATTCATTCGTTCCTGTCCCTCGAAGCAAAGATACACACGATGTACGGCAAAAGAAAATGAACCAAAATACGCGGCCCCTATATGTATTCTCGTTGCTTAAAGGAAGAGAACCGAACTTAATGCAATGTCTATCGTTTGAAAGTCTGGACTCCAAGATAACAAAACGTATATAACAACAATAATCGTCATCGAACTCGAGTCTCATCTTTTTGCGTAGGAAAAACTAATAATGAAGAAAATTCCCCTTGAATCTCCGGGCTCCACGCATTTTTTATGGTCACAACGATCATCGATTGTGATGGAGCTTTATCTGTCATCTGGGATAATTGTGTGTTTCGAAGAATAAATCCAGACTACAGATGAACGTTAGTGAGGACAAAATTGATGATCCATTCCGAAGTGCAATAGAATTGTCACACGATGCACTCCGTTTCTCTCCTACCGGTTGTTTCGACGAAGAGCCCTACGTAAATACGATCACGTCAAAAACCTGTTATTACGCTGAAAATGAGTAAAACAAAGTATCGATTGTTAAACCTTGCTAGTACGTAAGAAAAACGTACACTGCATATATATTTAATATATAGCGTGTAAACAAAGAATATTCGATAAAACAACTATATATATATACACACACACAAATATAAATGTATAAAAACTATATATTAAGATAAAAAGTGCAGTAAAACAAGAAAAAAATATAAATATACAAATAAAATATATTTTATACGCTGCATGTCATCGTTAGAGAGAGATAACGTGATCATTGTAATTTGCTATTTCGTTAATATTTTTTTCTAGCGATGCACAAAAACGGAATCAGCAAATGTGTTTTAGAACAGTTTTTAATACGGAGGGACAGACGAACAATAACGGTACTCCACCCGCTATACACTCGCGAAACTTGCTCTTTGATTTTTCCCAAATCTCACTAAACTACATTGACGATGGTTCTACGTCTTACGTTGTCCGAGCTCCCTCGTTGGAAATTTTCATCGCTGAAATAATGAAATAAAACGAAAGAAGAGATACAGATTAAATTGTGAACGCATGCACGACTGTCGCTTCGTTCGACCGAGTTCACGTAAAAAATATGAAGTCAATCGCAGTGCCTGAATCGCCGCAGAACTTACAAATTATACATATAATTGCGTCGTAGTCTAAATTCCATGAATATGACGAAAGATGTATGAATTAAAAAGAGGATAATAAATAAAGACTCTCATATGCCAGCCATTAAGAATTTTCGAGCGACCCCCTATTTCTGGCTGAAAGGAAACTCGTCGAATACGCGACAATCGTGCATTCATGCGTAATTAAATAAAATTGTCTGCGATAACAAAAGAGAGAAGGGACAAGATCTATGGTTTTATAATTTTTATAATTATCCGAAAAATTATTATATTTTAGTGAACCTTTTTTGCGTGGTTTTAACCGGATCAATTGTGGACAATGCATGGTTCACAAATTAAGAAACAAATTGTATGTCCAACGTTATAAAATCGATTCTTGTTATGTTAATACATACATGTATTACAATTTGGAAGAGCCTCTTGGTAATCCCGCCGTTAATCGGGCGTTAAGAGATCGCGATCGTTTTACGAACGGGATGTTACAGTGGAATTCGTTCATCACGAAAGCGGAGAAAGAACGAAGAGCAAAGGAAGAGAGGCAAGAGGATCAAATAAGAGTTTCTCATAGACTGTGGTATTTACAGTCCACTTGCAATAACGATATACAATACGTCGCCGTAAACAGAGATCGTGCTGTAACAAAGATTTAAAGAACTGTCGCAGAGGAAAGAAACGAACAGGAAAAATGAAAGATGTTGGACGAAGAGGGATAAGATGAAGCTTTTTAAGCTGTGTGATCGAGTAAGTGTTTGGCTGTGCAGTAGAATAGCAAAGAGACAGGGAAAGAACGTTAGAGAGAGCGTAAGAGAGAGAGAAAAAAATATTAGGTATGATAGAAAGGATGAGAGTAAAAGAGAGTGTGAGCGAGAGAGACAAAGAATTCAGATGTTTAAATAATCGAAGCCAGCGAAAGTATCAAATATTAAATTATATATCTCGATTATGTGTTTCACCTATTCGTATATATAATATATATATACTGTTTATTATTTCTGTTTCGAAATCGTATTTTGACAAATAAAACGGAAACAATCTCGTTACGAAAATCGGGATTCATTGAATTATTGGTCTGAATATATAACACATTTAATGGTCTACACGTGTCGGCCTACACGTGCCTACTAAAATCACGACAATCTCTGCTTTTAATTGAAAGAGAAAGTAAGAGAACGTCGGACTAGAGGAACCTGCAGAAAAGAAGCTAGGATCCAAGTACAGATTCATCTATGAATACTGTAGCTGATTATACATTGACATTTCGCTGCTTCGACAAGCTACAGTCTACCATGTATATATTTTCATTAATGTATGTATAATAAAAAATATATTCGAGACAAGGATCGACTCTGTTTAGTGTTATCTGTCATTCTTTATGGCGTATGTGTGAAATATACGTATTGTGGCCTGAGAACCGATCAGTTTTGATCGTTCCTCAGAATATTTTTGGCTTCTGATTAATATATGTATGTATATTTCGCGTTATCGCAGTGACATACACACATCTCTTCTACAAATAAATTTTAAATGGAAATTTATGTGTGCCACGTAAAAAAATTAATAATCATCTATGTTCACCTTCCTCAACAAATTTTCAATAACTTTTAGTATCTGATTACTATCATTCATATCTAAATAATTTAACAAAACAAGTTTAGTTTGTAATCGAATCTAAAAAAATTATTTCTTAATATGTCAAGTTAATGGTATTAATTATTTCAAATTGACGTAGTTTTATAAAAATTAATTTGATCCTTAATTGAAAAAATATAAATCAAGGGGCGCGGTAGCGGCCCGAAGGCAAGTTTGAGCCACCGGGTGGCACCTTGCCCGCGGGCACGCTACCGCGTACCCTTATAGTATACACGTGAATTCGCCATTTTCAATTTCTTTCTTCAATATATTTGTACGTATTGCACTTTCTCAATGTTTTAAGGTTTTTAATATAGTTTCATAGACTACTCTACAACGTGTAACAAGTCGAGTTGAAAAAGATGTTCGAAAAAGAAAATATAACATTCCACCAGCTACTGTTCAGTTA
>SMSR01000240.1:293272-304530 GCA_019453355.1 Ceratina japonica
AAGAAATATCATACATACATATTGTACAATTCATATATTTATAATTAATAAATAAATGCAGAATTTATTCTATCATATTGAAGATTTAATTTATTTTAATTTTAACGTCCTTTTTTCACTCAACTTCTCTAGTTTTATCCCTTGATATCCACTCATGGTTCGTAATGACATGTTCATGTCTTCAAAACAGTCTTCAATTATTTTTTATGCAATAAAACGATATTTAAAAAAAATTGGGAAAATTTATGGAAGTGTAGAAAAATATTTTAAACATTATGCATCAATTTTCAAAATGACAATTTAAATTCTGGTCTTGTGTTCGGGAACAGATATTTTTAAAAAGTTCGAAGTAAAGGCTTTCGTACTTTACAGTAATACTAAACACAAGAGAATTTACAATTGAATAAATCTTCAATTTTGACGGGAACTCTAATTATAAAATGAAACAAAGTCATACCTTATAGAGCCCCCGGTCTTAGCTATCTTCACGTCCTACCTAGGCGGTATCTGCAGTCAAACTGCCGCCACTTCATAGAGGAAAATCGATTACGTGTAAATAAACAATGTAGCAGAAACATAATAAATGATGAAGAACTCTACAATAAGCGGTTACGCATAATAATACGAAAAAATGTATCTTTACAAACGGGTTCGCAATAGGATGGAAATTACGATAATGACAGACCACGTGCATAGATAGACAACTGGGGACAATGCCACTTTCCCGTTCAAAAGAAAGCTACATATATATCTCTAAAGACAAAGTGCTTTTATCTATAGTAACCAGTATTTTATAAAATTTCTTCGAGACTCCAATACCTATAAGTAATATTCTTCATTCTTCATTTGCTCTATGGATACGCAGTTGACAAATAGGATTCAATTTTGTGTTGATTAAAATTATCTCATTAAAAGTAGTAAGTAAGAAGATACTAAACAAGTGATAAACATTTTTGCCTACTAAATAAGACGAACAATAAAAAATAAAGAAAACGTTCCTGATCCTTCCAAATAAACGAAGAATGGGCGTTCTACAACCAGCTTTTAATATATTAACTATTTGTGGATGCTGGATACCATCTTCATATCGAAAAACATACGCAAAGATGCTATACAAGTTGTACACAATCTTCGTGTTCATTTTGCTTTACAGTTTCTGCACATCGCAGTTTATGAATCTGATATACGTAAGATCGCCGGACGAGTTAAGTGATAATTTGTATATGTTCATCGCGAATTTTCTTGCCTGCTGCAAATTCTCCGTGCTTCTAATCAATCGTAAAGCAATTCATATTCTTAGGAGAAAGCTGCAGGAGGAGCCTTGTAAACCAACGAACAAAAAAGAGATCGAGATTCAGGATAAATTCGACAAGAACATCGGGTAAACGAACGATTCGTAAAGACAATTCCTAGCATCCATTACAGTGCATAATTCTTTTTTTAATCACTTTTATGAAACTTTATACACGATTGTTTTATTAGATTTTTACGACACACATTTGTAATTAATTATTGGCGAAATATTTATACGTGTTTATTAGTTATTTAAATAAAACAATGTGTCTATTTTATATGAACAACTGATATGAATAATTTAATCATACGACGTATAAATTATTTGCAGGTCCATCACAATTTATTATACGATTCTAGTGGAGGCAACGGTCATGTCTATGATTCTGTCCTCTTTATTTACCGACTTCAAAGACCAAAAGTTGGCATACAAAGCGTGGTTACCTTTCGATTATTCTATACCAAAGTACTATTACATTGCGTACGGTCATCAGATTATCGCCTTGATCGGTACGTCGCTTTTGAACGTGGCCTGCGACGTGGTCATTTGCGGACTCTTCGTTCATGTATGCGGCCAACAAGAAATCTTGAGCCGCAGATTGAAAGATATCACGAAGGAATTGACGCCAGATATTGGAAAAGTTGTACGATTTCATGACTATTTATATGGGTTAGTGCGTTTATTGAGCACGAGCTCAAAAGTTCTGAAGAGAAACATAGAAAGAACAGGCTGACAAAATTTATTACATTATTATTTATAATAAAATTATATTATTATTTAGAAGATTTAATTATTGTCTAAAAGGTATTTAATACATATAGATTTTATTTTATGAAGACAGATACGTTATCGAAATGAAGAAGAAATTCACGACAATAATAGGCATTCAACTTTTATCAAGCACATTGGTGGTTTGTTTTATTTTGTATGAATTAGCAAATACACCGCTTGTTAGCTCCAAGTACTTACAATTCGTTCTATATCTGGCCTGTATGATGACGCAGATTTTCTTTTATTGCTGGTACGGAAATCAACTCAAATTAAAGGTACTTCGAGTTTTTACACGATTAAAAAATTAGAAATAATAAAAGACACTATTTTAATTCTCACTGTACCTACAAACGCAGAGTGTTGAGGTCGTGAATACGATTTTCGAAATGGACTGGCTGTTTCTTGATAACAGTACTAAGAAGAATTTGATAAATATAATGAGAAGAGCCGCAATCCCGATTGAAATCTCCTGCGCGTACATATTCGCGATGGACTTACGCACTTTCGTGAGCGTTCGTAGAGAAATTGAATTTCGTCCACTTTGAAAAATTCAGTCGGATACTATTTCATCTTATAAAAATTTATTACAGATATTAAAAATGTCGTATTCAACGTATAATTTACTTCAGAGGAAGAGACAATCGTAGAGTACAAAATATAATTTCGAATACCTATAACATTTTCGAATGGAAAATATTAAATTTTGTAACTTGAAATTTCGAGTTTTCAATAAAAATTGTTACTATACATTAATTATTGTTTCGTATATTCTCGATCAACAAAGGATGATATCCCTCAATAGAATAAATTAGAATGTATACTGAAAAGATTTAGCTTTTAAAAAATTTACTCGCACTTTTTTGATTGTTCTTCCTTACAAAATAAAATCCTAGTTGAGTAAAATTCAACAATTTGTTTGACATTCTCTTTTTGCATCTGAAATTTCAATATACCGAGGATGATTTCTAAACTCAATTGGACATATCCGGATGTAAGCAGAGAATGTGATTTATTAATAATCAAGATGCACGAGACCTGCATGAGTTCCCAATTGTTATGTTATTTTCAATATTCACCCCGATTTTTATTGGTGAAGGAACTCCACGTAATATTTTTTTACGACGTCCACTAAGCTGTTCCTTTGACTCAAGAACACTAAGAAATATCATATTTGTTGTACCATGTAGATTAGTAGGTAGATAGTAATACGGAGAAAAATACAAAGTGCTGCAACATTATTTTTAAAGAACGAAATTAGGTACATATGTCGCATGGTACTACCGACTATTACGATAATAATACGTTTTGCGCAACCGAAGGTAGAAAAAAATAGCGGTCCGAGGGGCATACAGGATATCGATATTTCACCACGGTCAGTAATGTCTAAAACCACATCGCGGCACAAAGATAAGGGTTCGTTCTATTCATGTACATCTTTTCGCAGTTTCGGTAACTGAAGAGCTGAACTCAAAAAGCGAGTGAATGTTAACACTGGTACAAAGTCCGAATTAAAAAAACGAAGCAATTTTTACCAACAATGCACATATTACGGTGGACATCATTTTTGCTCACTATCTGCGGCTGTTATCCACCTTCTTCGTGGACAACGTCATTCAAAAGGTCTTTGTATCGTGTTTACGGAGTGTTCCCATTTCTCTTACTGAACAGTTTCCTGATCTCTCAAATATTGGACGTAGTGTTCAATGTGGAGAACCAGGACGAATTTAGTGACAACTTCTCCATAACATTGGTCGTGTTGGTCACATCTTTTAAAATTTCTACAATACTGTGGCGTCGTAAGAATGTTCTACTTTTGTTTGACACCCTTCAAAAGAAACCATTCTTGCCGATGAACGCAGAGGAACAAGAAATCCGATCGAGATTTGAGAGGATTACCGAGTAAGTTTGCCTATCACATGTTAAGCGGGACTAATTATATACATATTTTTTAGATCGTTCAATAGTATTTGTTGCATGATTTAACGAAATTTAAAAAACGAAACTACTGTGTCACTCTGGCGCGAGTATCCTATATGTATAGTATTTTAATTATTATGTCTTCAGTTGGAACACGATCGGTTATACGAGTCTACTTCTAATCTGCGCATTCTGGATATACGTGAGATCTCTTCTCACGGATTTTAAAAATCGGAAATTAACGTTCCGAGCGTGGGTGCCGTACGATTATTCACCTGCGTTCGCATTTTTGCTTACGTACGTCCATCAAGTTACAGCTGCGACGATGAGTTGCCTCGCGAGCGTGGCTGGAGATTCCTTGTACAGCGGGATGTTGATTCACATTTACTGCCAGTTTGAAATACTCGAACATCGCCTGAAACACAATAGAGGTGACGGAAATTATTTGGTAAAGCAGTGCGCACGTCATCACGAACGAATATACAAGTACGTTCCACAATGAATCTCGAATTTACAAATTAGTATTTCAGAGAATTAAGAAGAGAAGTTTAAACTCTATAAACAAAAAAAGACAGTTTTTCCATTTATAATTAAAGAAATATATATATATTCCGACTTCTTCATTGTAAAATCTTTTTCTAATTTTACAGATTCGCTAAAATGGTTAATAACGAATTTAGAATAATTGTTTTCTTTCAATTCTGCATAAGTATGTCAGTGCTCTGTTTCAATCTCTACCGAATGACGCAAATCAAAATTGATTCCAAATTCGTCGAAACGACTCTTTACTCGCTTTGTACCCTGACTCAGATTTTTTATTACTGTTGGTACGGCAACGAGGTCAAAATTAAGGTTTAGTGCAATGCAACACTTTACGAAACATTGAAAATAGAAAATCTTTCGTTAAATAGTATGATAAATTATTTTCCATTTAGAGTTTGGAACTTCCTGATATAATATTCAGAAGTGACTGGATGTCGTTGAATAACGACGCGAAAAAGGCTTTCCTGATTGTGATGAGGCGCGCGATGAGACCTGTTGAGTTCACCAGCGTTCATATCGTCTCTGTCAATCTCGATTCCTTCATGGCGGTGAGTAATTTCGATCTCACATTGAAA
Organism: Ceratina japonica; assembly: GCA_019453355.1. NCBI lineage: Eukaryota > Metazoa > Arthropoda > Insecta > Hymenoptera > Apidae > Ceratina > Ceratina japonica. The sequence continues at coordinate 298,373 of SMSR01000240.1, forward strand.
TAATAAACAATAAAACAAATTTTAATTACAGTTATTGAAAACCTCTTATTCTGCATTTAACATGATGCAACAAAGCAAAAATTTATAAAAAAACATCTGGTTATAGTATAAAGCTGTATTTTATTAACCATCGATTGTTAACTATTTAATTATTATCCATCATTATAATGGTGTCCTGCTGATCGTAACGTAAAATTTAAAATACTATTATTTTTTCATTATAATAAACATAACAAATTTTAAATATACGTAATATACATATTTATTGTATCCTCTTCTTCAGCTTAGAAAAGAATCAATGCAAAACTTAATACATTTTCAAAGTAAATATCAAAGTACTCATTCATGAATGCTTCTAAAACCATCCAAATCGATTTCAATTTGGTGGACGCATGTTTTATGATTAATTTATTTCCGTGCACTGAACTTCACTATAATTATACGACCAAACCAAAGATGAAAAATGTATTACATTCATATGTACAACGACGGGAATGTTTATTAAAACACTTCTTTTTATAGACAGACTCATCAAGGAAATATTCCGTCAGATACACGCGTACACACACTGTTCATATTTAGATTTCGCAGTTTTTATTTCGTCTGGACGTGAAACATCTCCAACAGTTATTATTTCAATAACGGATGTTTATATGAAAAATCGGAACCTCCGAGATACTCTCTTTGCAACGTCTCATGTACGACTGAGGGACGAGCTCTTCTACAGGGTTATTAGAAATGCACCCCGTCCTACTGTCTTCAACAATACTGCATTCCCTGAAATGACATTTAATTTGAGCGGAGAACACTTTACATTATTTGTAGCAGGAAGTCGATTTCTTTTTTCAGTGAAACGTAATAAAGGGTTAAAGGAAAGCGAACGTAAGAAAAGATAATGATAGCTTGCAGGTACATTCCGGACTAGAAGGAAACTGACTAAAAGAATTTTTTGCTTATCTGTACGTTCGTAACGATTCTTTATAAAGAATAGAAGACGACAAGTATCAATTGCTAAGTGCGTTTTTCATTCGATCCAATCGAGCGAGTGAAACATTTTCAATTTTGGTTTTTTCTTTAACTGACCAACAGTACAGTTTTACTAGAATTATAAATAAGAAGGATTTCTTATTAAAATATAAAATATTTAAGATGTATACATTACGACTGATATTTAAACTTCTTACTCTGACTGGCTTGTTAAAACCATCCTCTTGGAAATCATTGTGGAAGACAGCTTTGTACAAAATTTATGCAGGCACGTTGAGTGTACTGCTCATCTCTTTGGAAATATTTCTTATTCTGGATCTCTTCATCAACGTGGGGGATCAGAACGATCTTGCCGAGAATTTATACGCGACGTTGACGTTGCTATCCAGTTGCTTAAAAACGATCATACTCTTCATCTACATAGGAGATATAATAATTTTAATAGACGTCATACAGAAGGAACCTTTTGTACCGCTTAACGATGAAGAGATTAAGATCCGTATGAAATTCGAAGATCAAATCGAGTAAGTTAAGCTAAAATTAATAAGTATACATTTTTGAAATGGTGATTGAAAAAAAACGGAAATAAATTGTTTAAAGATGGAACTCTACGGCTTACACAGTTACCATGGACTGCTTCGTCGGCCTGATGTGGATAGGTTCGTTTTTTACGGACTTCAGAAACAACAGATTCAAATTTCGAGTCTGGCTACCTAAATTCTTGAACTCGCCGCGTCTGTTCGCCGTTAATTTTTTTCATCAGATCATAGCCACGATGTTCAGCACGAACATGAATGTCATTTGCGATTGCCTGTTCAGCAGCTTGTTGATTCATATTTATTGCCAGCTGGAAATTCTTGGTCACCGCATGAGGAATATTATGGTGAACAAAAGTTATTCCGCGAGAGGCTGTGCTTATCATCATGATCAAATATACAAGTTAGTTATAATATATATTGTAATATTATGTAATATTATAGTGCAAATGTTTAATAAGAGTCTTGATAACTAAAATTGTATAATACGTAAAGTATTCTATTACAAGAGATTATTGATCTCATAATAAGATAAATGAAATCATTCTTTTATGAATCCTTTCAGATTTGCAGTAATGGTGAACGATAACTTTAAAACGATAATGTCTATACAATTCATGATAAGTATTGGAACGATGTGCTTTATTCTGTATCGATTATCGCTATGTAGCTTTGGTTCAAAGTTCGTAGAAATCGCTTGTTACTTATCCTGTCTACTCTTACAAATGTTCTACTACTGTTGGTTCGGTAACGAAGTCAAACTGAAGGTTTGTTTCCATATCTATTCCATTTTTTCTTTTTCTACAATTAAAANCTGCTTCGTCGGCCTGATGTGGATAGGTTCGTTTTTTACGGACTTCAGAAACAACAGATTCAAATTTCGAGTCTGGCTACCTAAATTCTTGAACTCGCCGCGTCTGTTCGCCGTTAATTTTTTTCATCAGATCATAGCCACGATGTTCAGCACGAACATGAATGTCATTTGCGATTGCCTGTTCAGCAGCTTGTTGATTCATATTTATTGCCAGCTGGAAATTCTTGGTCACCGCATGAGGAATATTATGGTGAACAAAAGTTATTCCGCGAGAGGCTGTGCTTATCATCATGATCAAATATACAAGTTAGTTATAATATATATTGTAATATTATGTAATATTATAGTGCAAATGTTTAATAAGAGTCTTGATAACTAAAATTGTATAATACGTAAAGTATTCTATTACAAGAGATTATTGATCTCATAATAAGATAAATGAAATCATTCTTTTATGAATCCTTTCAGATTTGCAGTAATGGTGAACGATAACTTTAAAACGATAATGTCTATACAATTCATGATAAGTATTGGAACGATGTGCTTTATTCTGTATCGATTATCGCTATGTAGCTTTGGTTCAAAGTTCGTAGAAATCGCTTGTTACTTATCCTGTCTACTCTTACAAATGTTCTACTACTGTTGGTTCGGTAACGAAGTCAAACTGAAGGTTTGTTTCCATATCTATTCCATTTTTTCTTTTTCTACAATTAAAACATAATTTTATGATATTTTTTTAATGTATTAATTTATTGTTTAGAGCCAGGAGATTGCAGACATGATACTCGAAAGCGATTTAGTGTCACTTGACGAGAAGTCGAAAAAAATACTTTTATTGATTATGACACGTACACTGGACCCCATTCGCTTCACTGGTTTTTATATCATTTCCATGAACCTTGATTCTTTTATGTCAGTCAGTATCTCCAATGTAATCTTAAAGCATCAGCATATAAATAATACTGGAAGCAGTTTCTCAAGCATTAAAAGTGTAGACGGAGTAAAGATATTATTTCTCTTTCCCTCACAGCACCCTTTAAAATTTGAACTATAAGTGGCTAAAAACTGCATATGGCTAAAAACGACAGCATGCAAAAAAACTATATCTCTCTCTTTTTATTCCTCTATACTTTTGAAACATATGGAAGTCGCTTCCGATAGTATATACTATAAGAACGTAATTTTATTATTTGCAGTTACTGAGAATTTCCTACTCCGCATACAACGTGCTCCAGCAAAACAATGCGCAGTATCCAGAATGAATAGTCTTCTAAGCAAGGAGTTAATAAAAAAAAAGACGAAAAACAAAAATAATATATAACACACACGCATATGTATGACGTACGGATGCTTTTACACGTTTTAATAAATCATTGATAAAAGTAATGGAACTTCTATCTTTAGTTACGCACAGTATATTCGAAACTAAAAAATTTATTTAAATACATCATATAACGAAATATAGAAAATTTCGTTACCGTTATTTGCAATTTTCATCGCGAAAGTAAAGAATATGAAAAATTATGAAAATAAATAATCTTCCAAAGAAAATCGAAAAATATCTTTCGATACACTGATTTAATTAATCTAACATACTATTTGCTACTTTAATTAACTATAGCTATAAATAGAATGTTTCATTTCCTGTTACTCACAAATGCTTGAGGATCCAAATATTGGTATTCGAATTCCCAGTGGAGTACTGCAACCCTTCCGTCTCCTATGACCGACGGCAGCGAACTAAACGCTCTTCGTGCTTCCCGGTTTATTGTTTATTAATTTTCGTAGAGGGAGGGAGATAGGTAATATAATCGATGAGTCATTTCCATTACAAATTCGTCCCTTCCTGCGTTCTACCTTCGCTCGATCTACGTTCGAAAAAATGACATGTTTCATGACAGAGTCGTCGTAGGTAGCGATTTTACGGCGAATAAAATTGACTACCGTCGACTATGAAACTTCAGAATCAAAGGAATTTTCTGTTACGATGTTTTGTCCTTATAAATAATTCCGTATTTGAATTCATCTGCAATCATGTGAGGGTATTAATAATAACTGCATCGCTTAACAAAGGAAAATGATCGACAATGAAAAAGATTGATAGAACAGAAGAATTGTTGAATCGAACTCATTGTCAGTTGAGAAATGTTTTTGCAACAGAACGAAGTTTTAATGAAGCTGTAACTTAACTCCGTGAATGTTACATATTTTTACACATATATTCTTCCAACTATATTTTCCATCAAAAGGATTCTTATCGTTTTATTAAACCCTTTAGTGGAATTTTTTGTAAACTGTTACAAAACTTTTACATACCGTTTTCCATTGTTAATCAACTTGAACTAAACTAAAGACAGTTTAAACAAGAGATGCATAAACTTCCTGTGTCATTCGGTCTGCTCACCTTTTGCGGATACTGGAGACCATTAAAATGGTCGACTGATTCTTTTAAATACTGGTTGTACAACATGTACTCAGTGTTTATGGTCTCGGCGTTATATTTTTTTACGTTCTGTATTTGCGTCGACTCGTTGATTAGCGAAGATCTCAAAACCATGACCGAGAAATTTTCATTGTGCATTTCCGTGTTGGGCGTCTGTCTGAAAGTGGCCAATCTTTTTCTTCAACGAAGAGAAATTATAAATGTGATGAACATTCTATTGAAAGAGGATTGCCTTCCTAAGGATGAGACGGAGAAGCTTATTCAACGCAAACATGATATACACGCAAGGTTCTTTGCAAAACTGTTATATGATATTAATAATTTACAATTTCATAAACTCATTTTTATTTCTTGATCATACTTAATATTGTAACATTATACAATAATACGTTATATTATATTTCATTATATAATTTATTGCATGTAATTATATACATATGTATATTATTTTAATAAATTATAATATTGCTAATACATTATCACTCCTTTAATTATAGATTATTGCATATAAATTGCTTACAGAAACTTGACGATATACTGTGAGATCCTCAACGAATCAGCCGTATTCTTCGGAACGGTGGCGCAATACAACCAGTTGATAAAAACGAGAACGTTACCGTTTTCCGATTGGATGCCGTACGATTTATCATCGCAAGAATCATATTTAATATCACTGTTATATCAGACGATGAGTTTGATGATCTGCGCGAGTACCAGCGTGGCCAACGAGACCTTGATCGCCGGATTGATGATACAAGCTGGGGCGCAATTCGAGATTTTCTCCCATCGTGCCCGGAACTTCACCGCCTTGATCACGGAGGCTGGAGAAAATAATATCTATAAACAGCATTTGAAAATCAACTATAAAAGAACTCTGGAGGATTTCGTGAAATATCATCTTGAAATTTACAGGTGACAATTTATTGCAATTGTTAAATATTAATTATTGTTCATTTAGGGTATTCTATATATGTATATTGATGATTTATGAATGATTAATGAAGTGTTTCTTATTTTCATGGAATTACAGATTTGCCCAAAGGGTGAACATCGTATTCCAGTATATGATTTTTCTCCAGTTTTCTATAAGTTCCACGGTGCTCTGCCTAAGTATTTACAAAATGTCAACAATAGATCCATTCAGCGTAAACTTCATTTGGAGCGCTTTCTATTTGTGTTGTATGCTGATGCAGGTGTATTTATATTGTTGGTTCGGAAACGAGGTGACGTTGAAGGTTGGCAAAGCTTCATGATCATTGTACTTCTATTTATTAGTAGATCAGCAAGAAACTGTTTTGCCAATAAAAATAGTCATTTGTTAACCAATTAGCAACACAGATGATTTCTATATACAATTTGCTATAAAATTGCGATATTG
>SMSR01000248.1:19377-30532 GCA_019453355.1 Ceratina japonica
TGACTCAAATGCGTTTGGTGCACACTCGCGATTAAGGAATACTTCATACGAAGTTAGGAATGATGTACTACAAGGAAACTTCACGTCTCGGTATTTCGTGTATAAATAAAGCTAGCTTTCTGTAACTCGTAATTTACTTATCTTATTATTTCTCCGAGTATGACGTTTGGAAATAAAGACGGTCGCGTAATGCATTTTTGAAGAGTTAGTCACATTTCAATCCAAACGTCAAAACTTTGAACCTGTATTATGTTTCACACAATTTACATTCGCAACCAAGAACAGACAGTTTTGAGAAACGTTGACGAAGGAAACATATCACTTTAACTAAAACTCACAAACATTTGTAATACTAATTGTGCTTCTGTCTGTTCTAAGAATTACTTCTTGCAAGATAATCATATCTAATAAAACAGTTACTTAATTAAGTAAATAAAGTGAATAAAGTAAAAAAAATTGGATGAAGGATTTCCATAAATGCTAGCATTAATGAAACAATGGCCTTATCGTTACGCAGCGTTAATGAATTTCTGCAACATTTCTCGATTTGTAAATGAAAGGCAGTGGCGACCATTATTTCAATGAAACAATGATATCGACTCTCGTCAGGTAAACACCTGAAATTTCTTTCCAGCCTAGGCAGGCAACCATTTAATCAGAAACTGGCTTTCGAAGCTACGCTTTTCCGTTGTTTAATTCGGTCGACGTCGGTTGACCGACGCTCGAACGCCTGCGTTCTGTTACGTAATTAAATGCTTTAATTAAAAGCCGCGGTTTTCAGTCCAAGATGAACACAGAATACCGGATTCTTCATAGCCAACCTGGATTATCGGCCCTTACGTATTCACTGCACATACGTCCGTATGATTTGCATGATAATGGAGAGGTTCCACTAAAGGCTCCTTTTATCTTTGAAACCACCATATCCTTCGCATTCACAGGCGTTTACAGTGTTACAGATTTCTCTCGACTATCATGGAGGTGATCGCATAATTCGCGCTTTTGAACTTACAATCGTTACATGTAAAAGCTACGTTGTTTGTTTTAGGAGTTCTTCCAAGTAATTTGTTTTTACAGACCTAATTCCTTGGTTGTGTATAACAAATCCAGTTATGAAAGGAACATGATCGTTCTTTAGTTAATTCTGTAAATTATAGTAATATCCATATTGCCCCTAAAATATTTTTAAAGTTTTAAATCTAGATGTCGTAAATTGTATTTATTTGATTTCATCCATTCAATCTATGATTGATTTGAAAATTCAATAATGTATTAATTTACGAGTAACGTATTACAGTATACACGAGTTTACAATATTTAAACAAAATTTACCCCGCGGTTCTTTCCCGCCAAGTGAAATATGTATCCCGCGGACGGTGTGCTAATTTTTTTCCCCTTTCACCGAGAACGGCAATTTTCGCGAGAGGCGCAGCAATTTTCTGTTCGTTCCGTAGCCAATCACGCTGTAGCTTGTAAAAGTTTCGAAGAACAGTATAGTTCTGCGATAGTCGAAGGGAACAAAATTTTCTCGACGAAATCTCATCCGTAAACTAGAAATTTTTAGCGATAAACAAATTATTCGCGGTTTATTCAGTTTAATTGAACTAAAAATCATACATTTACGTACTAGAGGAACAAATCTGAAGTATAACTGCCAGATACATACGCGTATGCAAAAGGAAGGAAATCGTTAAGAGACCCACCGAACTCCACTTACCACATAGTCTTGGTTGGACGACTTGAAAAGAGAAATTAGGAGTTCATGTTCGGCATAATATCAGTTTCCAGAGTTTGAAGGACTTTTTGAACAATCGTTATCGAATTGCCCAGACGTTTTCTACCCTCGTTAACAATAAATAGTTTTCGACCTGTTAAGACTTCAGTAATTGAACTCTTAGTTGCACGTCAGTTACGTTAAGAAGTATTTATGTGTGGAATTTTCAATAGTTCCGTATATTTACACAATCAATTAATTAATTGTGATCCATAAATCATTGAAATTGTAAGTAACAAATTTCTAATATGCTGTTCTGTTATTAAAGTTCGAATAAACTCTGCATGTATATTTTTATTAAAACTATATACACAGATTAAGTAAACGAGCAGAGCTATATTGTTTTTCTCCTGTTTTGTGGTGCTCTAACGACCCATTATTATTTCCGTGCCACTCATAACGATAGCAATAGATCGTAAAAGCAATTTTGATGCTCGCTATAGTAAGAAATGAAATAAACCCACGAACGAAATTTTTCATTTAATTAAAAGTATGTTTTTGTTTCTCTGACACATTCGTGATTTTTGACGGTGGAGTTGACGACGTTGACAAGTCTAACAATAAGTCGTTTAAATTCACACTTGTTTTTTCTAGGTTTTCGTGTTTTTATTCCTACCTACATACATTTCTTTACGCGATATGAAGATCAAACAAAAATATGGTAAGCATGAAAACCAGCCAGAGTCGAAAACGACCTAGTGTGCAGGCGGAGGATTAAAATGCGGAATTCTTTTTTTTTTTGAGGTAACGTTTACTTGCTTACGGACTATATACCCGTAAATTGTACGGAAGAGTTATATTTTTTAGATAGCTCATGTCAGACGGAAGTCATTCTATTTCTTCTCTTGCTCAACACGTTTCACGTTTAACGTACGTTCCCGGAACGAGCTCATTCTTTTTACAGAAGCGTAAATCTTGGTAACAAAAATTCTGCAAGCACCGTCACAATTTTTTGCTACACGCGAAGGCCATTTGAACCGGTACTTGAATTCCTTCTGTTGCTCATGTACCTACAGTCACTCCCATTAATACTCGGATACGTTTCAAAATGAAACAACTTTTTTAATACTGGATCAAACAACATTTTCATTGGGACGACAGGAGGCATCGTTTACTACATAATATATTTAGGGTGGGGCACTAAATATATACACGTTGAATATTATTTGTAGTAATATGGAAAAATGTTGTATACAAGATTTTCACTGTATAGAAGAGGGCATATTGTGGTACAAACATTCTTTGTGTGGGTGAAGACATAAGATTTCCAGAAGATTCTTTTGATTTGAAGGTCTTCTTCATATTTTTAAATAGAAAACTGTTTTTTTGTTGCGATGTGATAGATAATATTGAGAAGACTTCAGTGAGCATCAATCATTTAAGAAATTCCAAAGAAGGAATTTCACTTTAAAATATGTATGACTTAAATATCTCCTTTATGTCTAAACCAGTACAGTGCAAATTTTTTAAACAACATATTTTATATTACTACAAATAACGAGAATATTCAAGGTGAACATAATGATCCGTTTTGAAATGTGTCCAAATATTAATCGGAATCACTATAAATCTAAGATGCTCTATCGAAAGTATTATTATCACCAAATCAATCGTTATACAATTACATCATTGCGACAATGAAAAAATTAATTTAACATAAGAAAATTTTTACTCTCAAGAGTTTAATCAAAAGTTCATAAATTTCCATCTTTTTATACTTAGGAAGTCGTACATACACGAGTTTTAATATTCCTCGCATTCTCATGGTGCGCTAACGACTATCCATAATCGATTGAAGCTTCGCGAGACTGGAACAATCGCGTTTATGCGGTTAGAATGAATTAATTCCCGCTCGATTCATCGAACACTCCGCGTGATATCACGTACCAGAAGTTTCAATTAGTCTTTCTAGACAGTGTGCTCCCTGAAACGCGAAATCTCGTTTCAAAATGATTTAATCACGATCAATATCAGCCGGGTTATACATTTCAGATAATAGAATTCATCAAAGCAACGGCACCGTTGAAATGAAATATTTATTGTGACTGAATACGCGACATGCGCTTAATTTCGTTCACGGTTTCCCGAGTTACAACGACTGGCGCGTTGTAACAAAGAAATTCTACAACGCAGCAACATTAAAATTTTCATTCATATCCGATCGTAATTAAGAATTCAATTCCGATGAAAGCATCTCGGAAATGCAAAAAGTAGGAAAGATCCAAGGCCGCTTGACATTGCAATCGTCGCTTGACGAGAATTAGAGCAAGCAGAAATTGGAAACTCTTGATCGACCGTCGCGTCATATATTTCACTTGATCCAAAGGTAGACGATCGTTTATTTCGCACACCACGTGTTTAAGTATTTTTAATTTACATTAGCATTGTTAAATATTTAAATATAAAGTAAGACTTTCCAGATGGCGGTTTTGCATGTCCTGTCCTATAGCGTGCAGTTCCACGAGTGATAAGCCGTATGGACGTTATGATAATCATATTGTGTGAATATTTCATTTTTCATATATTAAAGTACTTGTAATTAGTTTAAAGTTACACTTAAGTCTTTTCGGATAATTTATTACATTACAACTAGAAATATAAGGTGCATATTTATTTAGTGGTCCTCGCTACGTAAACCGCAGTGATAATGCCGAAATTCTCATAAGCATTATGCGAGATATACGTATTGTAGTAGATGTTCCAATTTCTACTCATTTCAAAATTTTTACTCACTGACCTATGATTACACCTGAAATAATAGAAAATAGGTCAAATTCACTTTGGCCTATATGTACTTTTTTCGCTATAATATCGGTCGACTTACGACCCCGCGAAACAGTTGTGTTGTGGAAACAGTTAGAGCAAGTGCTCCATTTTTTACATCACTGGTCATGTCACTTCGTTGGCAGCGCGCATTGTTTATAGTCAGAGGTTGTAACAAAATAGCGTCGTCGAGGAGCAAGTGAAGCGAATTTGTCTGTGTTGAATCGCGGACGATCTCGCATATGTACGGCTTGAACAGTGAAATTTAGCCACCTCCTGCGTTTGTGTGCGTTCGCTATGGGGCCAGAATTCGGAAGGAATAAGAAATCTATGTCTTGTTTCTTCAATGCTCACTTTGGCTTCGACACGTATCTATACTTTCGGCCTTAAAATGATGTTAAATGGATGTTACAAGTGTTCGTGTGTCAGTATAATAGCCTCATTTTCATTTTGACACGTTAAAATTATGTCGAGATCTGACAGCATCGATACGTGTCGAAAACAGATTGAGCATTGAAGGAACAAGACATAGATTTCTTATTCCTTCTGAATTCTGGCCTCCTAGGGAACGCACAGAAACGCAGGAGGTGGCTAAACTTCACTACTCCAAACTGAACCACATAACAATAGTAATATATTTGTTAATATATAAAAGACCGTAAGTTTTTGACAATTGAGACAAACACTATAGTAATTCTTAACGAAGGTGCCATCAACCGACGTATCATACATCTGTCAACTGGTTCTGCCAGACAGCAAAGCGAAGCTGAAAATTGTATGTACGCAACGGCGAGCAGAGATGAACTCACAGCGGAGGAAAATAATTTGGGAAAAGACGTGGACACAGAACGTGTTTCCGAGCCAGCGCAGCGCACGATTTCTGTAGTCCGCGTTTCGTCGTACAAAGAAGCAAATTTTCAGGCACCAAACACGGTCGTGGAGATCGTGGCGGTAGGACGAGGTGGAACGAAGCGGCGACGGACTTGGTGTTTAAAGTGTGTCCGTTACTCCGCGACTGTTTGCTCGACGGCGCGTAAAGTGCAGTCGCTAATTAGAGAACTAAGTGACGCTCGCGAGTTAATTCATTCTGAAAATGAAACGCGAACCGTGGTCCTTTAGCGCCAAGGCGATTCTCAACCACAAGTCATTGAACAGTTTTCGTAAATTCAATAAATCCGTACCGAGTCAGCTTGCCGATAAGTTTCAATAGCCATTTGGAAATTTGAATACGCGTAATACAGTGAAACTACCGAATGATCGATAGGTATAAAAGCGAAATTTTCATTATTCCCCGGTCGTTTAAAATTGATAAGGCGCTAGGATTCATTATAAGCTTGCCCGTTCGACCGTGGCACTAAATTCCTCGCACAAACACCATTTTTTAATCGTACACGTTGTTCGTGTTACCGTGAGGTGCCGTGCGTTTCTGTAGAATAGCGTGTAATTTTCGTCGAGTGGGAAAGCGTACGCTATCACGCGAGCGCAGCATACATATGTACGATAACTATCGAGATACGGTAATTTGTACATTTTCATTTCGCGATCCGCCGCTACTACTACGAGTGCACCTTTTAATTTAATGGATTAATGTTTGACGAACTTTGATCATTCCCCTGTCTTTATAGATTCCTTATAGGGTAATATATTAGAGACGAGGTGTATTGAACTGTGTTCAATTCGATTTAATAAAAGTTTCTCAATCGATAATTTCTCTGCGTTTATAGATTTCTTATAACGCAATATACTGGAGTCAAAAATGTATTCGACTGCGTTCAACTCGATTTAATAAAATCTTTTTATTCCATTATTTATACGACTTAAACGATTAATAACAATAGTAGAATAATCATTATGCTAATTTATAAGATTTTACTTTATGATGTGTGGTATAATGTGTTGTACGATGTTTTATGGATGATGTTATGTATAATGTATATGAAGTATGTACTGAAGTCTGTGCACGTTGTAAAATATTAATAATTCTCTAATTCCAAACATGCCATTAAAGTTGTATGAACCCTTATATAAAAACAATGACAAAGCATTGAAGTTTTCACATAATTCAGAAAATATTGCGAGTCTATTAAAAAATTATTACGTCTTGAATTCTTATGTCGAATGACAGAATACATACTTTTATCTCGTTTATAAAAAAATATAGACGTAACAGTGACAGAATTTTATAATGTGGTATAATTCTTAATATATGATTTAAGAATATTTCAAAGTTGAATTAATGTCAATTTCGAGGATAATATTTAAGATATACAATGAAAAGTATGCAAAAGGAGGAATTATAAGGCATGTAGACGATGTAGACAGTTGCAAGTCACGAACCAATCAAAAAATGCCAAAACTATATGTTAGAAAGTTAAAAATTGTGCGTTAAAAATTCCTTATAACTGAGAAAAACAGGTCGATCAATGTTTTATAAACTTTACTCTTCTGTAATTATAATTTTTTCTAAAAGTTCATTGCTTCAAATATTGGACATGGACAGTTTTTTATTACATGTCTCAAAGTTATGGCAGTGATCCTACGGCTCATACAACCTTAAAGTAAATGTTTAAAGCTTTAATTCAAAAGAAAAATTATGTTACTAAGTAATCACCTTCCAAACTGGAAAAATTCACGACACGATCGTGATACCATAATTTCTTTTAAGTAATGCACAAGAATGAACGAAATCAAAACGAAATAAGTAAATGTATAACTTATTTGCATCGGAAACGGAAATACAATTATAGTTTCTAAAGCATTTGGAAATGATAATGATCGATAATTTATGGATAAGCGCATATACATATAACAGCACTTAGAATTAGTTTAGTTGCTTTTAATGTCGCATACGGATCACGACTTCGCGAAACGACGATAGTTCTGATACAGGATTGGAACTGCGAGTTCGTTAATTATAAGACGGTTATTGCTAAATTACGAGCGAAACGATTCCTTTGACGCGGTATTGAAAAGTTTATGCGCACAGATATACCGGCGTATATGTATCTTTAACTCCATTACATCCGTTTCCGATAATGTTCCCTTTACGCGTTCTTTGCTTTGAGCGTAATTAATTGCAAGTGCACTCGGTAAGCTTGGCTTGCTTTGTCCCTGAAGCAATATCGCGAGCAACGCATTTAACAGAAGCGAAATTATGTTAGTTCAATGCGCGGAAACGATAGATGCCTCAATAGGCGCGCATTAACAATGATAATATAGCAATTATGGTTATTCTCTTATTCCTGTTTTTAGACCAATTGTACAAAAAACAAATTAATTGAAATATATAATAGTTATCAAAAATTGCATATATGTGAAGAACGTAAAACTGATTTAGTAGAAGATCCTGATCACGTTTATACAGTGAAACCTCCGAAATTAATGTCTTGGTCAAATAAAATCGAAGCTAAGCAATATGCCTTTAAATACCGTTAATCAACGACTATTTCAATCTACCGGAAGAAATCGAACATCCTCGGCAAACGGCCTCGCTTAATCCTCCAAATAAAAGGATCACCGATAAACCACTTGGCAGGAATCCAACGCAACGTGATCCTTCCTTTCTCCGTCCCCTCACCTGTCTCGGAACCACTCTCGTTCACCTCGTTTCCGCACCGTCCATCGATCAACTTGAAGCAGCAACGTATGAGAAAAGTTCCGCGTTCGACTCACGCCTCTATTGTTTCGTTTACGATAATGCAGAATTGCAGGGGATGAAGTCGACGAGCACGAGACGAACATGTGTACATCAAAGTGGGAATTAGGTACATAAAAAGAAACATTTATGTGTTAAAAGCTATGATAAATGTGCAGATAAAAGTCAGCTTCTATGATTCCAATGATTTTTGGATACTTTATTCAGCTCGCGAATATGATAAGTAAATTATTTTTATTTACACATATCTCCTCCAGGTGTCTGAGAAGATTAAAGGAATGAGAACAATCTTTGGTATAAAATTGCTTTAACTCCAAAGCATGGTAACTACGATTTCTGCTTCATTTCGTAACCCTTATTTTATTAAGTATCAGCATAATCTCACTGAATAATGGAAGAACCCATTTTCTCTCACTAAACTCACTTTTCGACCCCATAATTTTTCATAATAATGTTGTTGTCTTTATCTAACTGTTGGTATAACTTATGCCACTCCTCTACCCAAACCTCATCGTAAGAATTCAAGCAGTTTTTCAGATTTTTGCTAATACAGAAATAAACATCGTTTCATTACATAATAATGTTTTTTTATCTAACACTAGAGAAACGTCGTGCCTTCAGCATGACCGTTCATAAAACTAACGAACGAACTTGGGTGATGTTTCATTGAGATTTCAGTAAAGGCGTTCTGGTATTTCATTGTAATGGAAATAGACGTCGGACTGACTGTGAGGTCTACGAAAAGAAGCCGTGATTCCTTCCGGCGCGAGTTCTCTGCCTCTTCGTATTTAAACGCGACTCTAACAAGAACACCTAGCATCCTCTTCTTTTCCGAGAATCGATTCACGTCTTCGAGAGAATGTTTAGTGGATCTGACGTTAAGTAGCAGACGAGATAAATAATGCATGAGTGGGACGTTTTACTTTGTTCCGCGGTAAGCCCTTTACTAGCTTTAGTCGCATTGTCGCGTGGCTACCGTGAAAGAGACGGCTTTCATCGTACCGATGCTTGACAATCCTCCGTCGCGCCGCCGTGCACCCCGACGCCATTCGCGTCGATAACGAAATCACCGTTAGCAAAAGGAATAGTTGAACAAACCGCACGGTTCGATGGTCTTCATATGCATTCAAACCACCACGTTCTATGAAGTTATCTATCAAAGAATTCATATAGGAAATGTATGCTTGCTAAAGTATACGAACTCAATGATTATTTTTTATCACTGACATCATTCCAGGTTCCCTTTCTTCTTTTCAGATCTTCTGTAGACAAACAGCGAAAACGTAGCCTTCAGAGAACTTTTATTCCAAACGTTCGAATATACATTTCGTTATTCAAGGAAAATTCTTTGGAAACTATTGAAATACTGAATGACGTCCGATATCAAACATTCAACAGCAAAGCAGATCTTCATGCTCAAAGCCGAATGTTAATGTTGAAGTCAAAATACTCATCACATGAAAATGAGTATAATATTTTGTTACGATGTCTCATTTTATAAAGCGTATAATATAACAATACGATCCTAGACGAATTTTCATGAATTTATCAGAAATTCGAAACAATATACAGTAAACTGTATTTGAATAAATATATTAATATCGAATAGAAATTTTATGATGTCATGAACTGAATTCCTTATCATCCAAGGAACCAACACATTTATAATATTTTTCAACACTATTGTTAGATTGACATCAACTTTCTTGGTGTAAAATTATGAAGGTAATTTGTGATTACTGTATAGCATCATTGATTGTTCCAAATATGATTGTCAGACGTAATATTTGTTTTTCATAAATGTAAGATAAATCTTAGTTTCTATCACAAGTAGTTTGTTTGCAGAAGGCAGATAATAAAGGTTCGCCATGCAATTAGAAGGAATAGATAATGTTCTGAAGAACAGAAAATCCATAAACAAAAATATTGAGTACTATTAGGAACTGGAAGGAAGCCAGTGTGCTCAGATAAATATCAATACGCTTTCGAGAACCACGCCTCTCTTCCGCTATTCCTATCCCTAGCGAGTGCAATCCTACAATGAGTTCGAGGCACGTATTTCGTGAACGGCGCGGCTCGGCGGTGTATTCCACCTGGCGCGATGCGTGCAACGGGAATCCTTGCGCGGCCGGAAACTTTTAATATTAGCGAACGGAATCGGAGAGTTCCACTACCAACGGAATTATTAGCGTTCTTGTTTCTCGTGTTACAAGATGAAACGTAAAAAGACCCAGTTTTCTCATCCACAGAAATATAATCTGTACGTATCGTACATACTTTACGGTGACTCTTATATAGAATCTATGGAAGACATTCTTCATAATCTTATTTTATCTTGTATTAGTCAATAATCGTAAAACAATTGATTTTTTTTATCGTGTATTGGCTTATTGAAAACATAATTTGCTTCAGTGTAATTACTAAACTGCTGATTTAATTTATAACAAGTGCAGAGATTATCAATCTATTAAACTATTTACAATATCGAAAGCTAAATGCATATTGTAATTATTAAATTATACCAGGTATGTTTATGCACGAAATATTAATTAATAAGCTAGCACCGTGGATGTTATTATATATTTTGCATAATTTATATGTAGCTATAAATAAAGGAATTATGTATACATAGACTAATGGTATGTGCTATAAATATTTTTTATGTATTAAAAATACCTATCTCGAGCGATAAAGCTTAACAAGAATAATCTCTCCGTTATACCTCTTGATTATATCTTGACNCTTATATAAAAACAATGACAAAGCAGAAGTTTTTACAAAATTTAAAAAATTTTGCGAGTCTATTAAAAAATTATTACGTCTTGAAATTTATGTCGAATGACAGAATACATACTTTTATCTCGTTTATAAAAAAATATAGACGTAACAGTAACAGAATTTTATAATGTGGTACAATTCTTAATATATGATTTAAGAATATTTCAAAGTTGAATTAATGTCAA
>SMSR01000254.1:7693-29728 GCA_019453355.1 Ceratina japonica
GAAATAAAATTCATAAAAGAAAAGAGAAAATTCATAAAAGAAAGGAGGAAGTAAAAGAAGAAGAAGAAGAAGCTAGGTAGACGTGAACCAACTGGCAAAGTAAGTGAGAGAACTTTTATGTGGACTCGTTTGATTCTCGTTTTCATTATTCATCGAATGTACGTTGACTTTAAGCGGACCCATTGAAGAAAGTAAAAGACGATTCTGAAGGGTGAATCTAATTCCGTCAGTTTGCGTTCCCGAAGTTCCTCAATCGCGCGAACTTTCAGTTCTATCGTCTGTCATATTACTTTTTATTAGAATACTTATTTTATTAGATTACCTGGGACATAGTTTCAATTTTTTTAAAATATGTAACGAAGAACAATAGTAAAAGGGACATCTGCTCTTCATTTTTCATCCAACACGGACATAGTTCTTATTTCAGAAATAATATAAAGAAGAACATTAGTAAAAGAGGAAGTGCGACAGTACCAAAAGTTTTTGGTGAACAGGAATCGTGAAAGGAAGATCTCAAAGGAAAATAATTGTAATTTATCATTTTTGAAAGGCGAGAGATGAATCATAGTTGCTCCCACGAACTGAGGAATTCCTTTGGTACTGTCACCCAACCCAACTAAATGTATTATGTCCCCTGAATAAAAGACAAATTACTGTTGACCCAGACATCGTCTCTCCTTTCTTTCGGAGACAGCTGGGTTTGTACTACCCACAAAAAATTCTCCACCCGTGCATTCACACGATATTCAATGAGGACCATTAATAAATTAAAATGGTACAATCGTTTGGTACGTTCGTGCGTGCAATAGGATTTTTAGCACCGGAGCTTCATATATCACCGTTTACTACATTTGGCCAAGCGCCTCTCTGTATTTACAGAAAAAGAAGTGCAATAATTTCGTTAGCTATCGAGCACTGCGATGATTTATCGTGAACTACTGCACGTAGCCAGCATAAATCCCGCGTATATAACTGTATGTACGTGCATACCTGGTTTCGTGTGGCCTGTCAGGTATCGAATATTGATTTACGTACGCGATACGATAAAGCGAAAAGGCTATTGTTTAGCGTGGTCCGAAGTTGAAAACAACAAAACGTGGAAATGCAGCCGGGTGTATATTTCAGGAAATTGAACGCCATTCATTTTTTAACGCGTCCGAATGTTGTTTAAATTACGCCCCATCGAACGCAAATAGGTATCATTTCCAGCTGAACGGGCCGGAGGAATTATAACTGTCCGAATTGAGCTAGCAATTACAAAAGTTTAATAGAGCTGAAAGAATAGAGGGACGACATTAAAAATAAATGTTTCCTAAAGAATACCCACGTACGGGTTTAACATACAAATTTATGATAACGTATTATAGCATTTTCATAATTATGTATATTAAATGCACGCATGTTTGGGAGTTAAATTAGTGTTCGGATTAAATTGAATTTAAATTACGTTAAAACTGATTCGAACTTCCGTGCTTGATAATAAATATCCAAACGAGAAACAACAACACATTTCAAAATTCTATACCGTAATACAAAGCATCTTTTAATTGAGAAATACCTGTTTGTTGAATACATGTTTGAATACCAAATTTTCCTCCTGACTGATTTATCAAAAGACTCAAGTGCAAGCTACTTAATTATTTCGTTTGTCCATCCATCACTCCAAATGCATCGCCTAGCGATTATAACAAAACTAGATTGGACGCAGGACGGACAATAGCAAAGGGAAATGCGAGTCACACAGAATACCTAAGCGATCGTGTCACAGTACACTAAAAAAAAAGAATTCGGTATTTCCTCTGTGAAGATATTTCTGTCATTAGGCGAATTCGAATCGATGGACAGATTGTTAATAAAATAATAATTACCCAAGCTCCTATACATATTGTACACGTATATATACTATATATTCACGGCCGTGATATATTGTTAACGTGACGTGATTCGATTGATCCTCAGACGTGATTGAACATTACTTTATGATGGGCTCATTGATCTTCCCTTTTTAACGCCGTTCTCGGGAAACAGTACGATTTATCGTAGCCTCAAAACGTTTGCTCGTTCTTTGGTCATTTACCAAGAAAAAAATCAGTGCAATTTGTCCAATAATAAGTATAATTTATGTACTAATCAGGAAGATTTTCGTACAATCAATAATTGTGGGTTTATAAGCTCGGTTCAGTTTTAAGTAGAATTAGTCCGATATTGATCAGACAATCTTCCTCGTGCTGTTATAATCAGCATTTGTATCTTCGTGTATCTCCTCGGAGTTTTAAGTAGAACTGGTAGCGTACTGGTCAGACGAGGCATTTAGCGCGGATTCTATACTTCTCGTATTCCTGGATAAATTGCGCAATAACTTGTTCTAAAGAAACGTCGTTAACAGATATCGTTTATGGCGGCGAAGAGTTGTAATACTTGGTTAACGTTGTTAAGCTGAGGTTGTGTATCGCCTACGTATATGTATGTATTTTCAGTTAGTTCCGCAGCCATCCTGTTGGGATTAAACAGAGGGGAAACTTGTTAAGCGGCATCCTTCGTAGATAACAGGATTTGATTTAACCGTTCGGATTTACGCAATTTGATAGAAATCTGTTCTCTCGAATTCACTTGACGAATTTCCCTATTACGTAAAACTCTATACTAGTATAGCGATATATATATTATGAGACGTTCTTACGTTTTTTAATGTTCGGAAGAGAATTTGTTTGACGCTAGAACAGGTACTTCTCATGGCTATGCTGACGGTAGAAATAGATCTATCGATAGAGCAGATACTTGTCTTTTATCGTGCCTCGGGGATAGAGCGCGGGCAAGAAAACTCACGTTTTCTATATTTCAAGGGAATAAAATTACGAGAGCGACGAACGAGGAGTAATAAATCTCGTTTTGGAATTAGACCCTCGTCAAGAAAGTTTCGCAGTCTTAAACAAAGGGATAAACGAATGAATACGAGAACAGCCATTAAAGTTTCAGAACGTTCACTTTAAAAAGGTGAAACAATAAACAAACGATTCACGACTGTAAATCTGTTTCAACTAATTTCGAGACCCCGAGAGAGATTTTATAGCCGAGTTATTCCGATGGTTTTTGAGCTCCTCTCTCGCGACTGTTTTGTTCCGGGATTTTTCATTTCTGCACGATACGTCGGAAGTTTTTGCACCGCGTCATGTCTGGCTGGAATTGCTTCGTCAAAAACGTTTTGTGTCCGACCCGGGAAACGGGAATCGCCTCAGGATACCGTTTCCTGTCTTCGCCACTCCTTCACCACTCCCTCCTCTTCCTCCCTGACATCCTCCTGTTGCAAAACATTGAACAGCGATGTGCTACCAATTAGAGAACAGGATATCGTTTTTACTGCACGCGTTCAGCTTTTTCCTGTAAACACGATCGCAGTTAGTATTAAAATTCAATGTAATGCATTTCGCATGTTTACTACACAATAAAATGAGTAAAGATCATCGAGAACGTAAAAATATAATAACAGGCAACAATAAAATGACAGTATATTATTAATTAAAATTGATCTAAACATTTAGACAATATTTGTATTAATGTACATTAATTTTGATCAACTGGAAAATGCAATTTGAATATTTTCAAATCGTTTCATTGTTTCAAGTGTTTCAGAGAATACAAGGGGTTTTATTTGCACGGATTTGCCTACTTATCATGAGATTCGGATTCCAAGTTTAATTCGGCTCGTTTAATTAGCGTCTCGCGTTCGGGTCCAGGAGGAGGAGCTCGTCTTTGAAACAATTCCGGGTGAGAATCCCTGCCATCACGTTTCGTGCCACTTTCTATCGTTCAACCTGATAACGCTCGCCCGTGATAACAACGGGTGAGACCTGCATTGCTGCACCGAAGCATTCCTATGGAAATTTCTACTGTCGGCCGTCGGGAAATCTCCCAAATAATATAAGGAGATACGATTCTTATTGTGATTCAAAAAATTCTACAGCTTTCAGGCAATTTGAGTCGGAAATGAAAGTTAACTGAGGTTCTATAGTATAATTTTATACTTACACTGTAAACAGATATGTAATTTATACGCATATTATAACATTTTATCAAACAAAACAGTGATGTTGAAAGTAAGCTAATTTTTTTATACAATTGTAATTTTATGAAGCAAAATAATCATTTTGACGGTAAACAATTTTGCAGATTTATGGCAGTAAATTATACTCGGTATTTACATTTAAATTGATTATTATTCGAAACGTAATCTGAATATTCCTCATTACCGGGAACAGTTTGGTCGCTTTATTAAAGCCAGATCAACTGTTTAATTCAGTTAATTAATGGACCAGTGAGGACTAATTAATATTTGATGGAGAGTAAAAGAGCAAGAGAATCTTCGGGTTCTAAACCGTATGCAAAATTAAATGGTTGTTCACGGAACATGACCGACGGTATTCGTTACGTAAATGCTATTAAGGCGGATATTAGGTAACGAGCTTGAGAACGGGATTATTAGAAATTTATGAGATTGTCTTCAATAAAATGTTCAATCTATTATAGCTCAGCAGTAATCAATAATTTAAATAGAATAGGTAGTAATTATATAAAACCAGTGTATCAACGATCGTATTAATAAACCAATCAAAGTAATCATTTAATATTATTATTAATATAACTCTGATATTAACGGATATGAAAATTGCAGAAGAAACGAATTTCACAATAAAACATTAGAAATTCATGAGATACCATTAATCAGTGTACAATTTATGGATATCTCGTTAGCAATGAATAAATAATTATTAATTATACGACAGATAGCGGCGTGTCAATAATGAAGTTAGTGAATCAGTAAACGCAGTCATTTATCGTCGTCACAAGTGTGACTCGAGAATTAACAGAAATAACACTCGCGACGGGAATTTGATTAACTCGCGCGGGATGGAAGTTGGGAGCGTAAAAAAACTTTGTTATTCGCGCGATAAGAATGTGGGTAAGTTCTGCCTCCGCGCACTTTGGGGAGCACAAGAGTATTGGTACAAGGGAGGGAAGTTTAATAAAAAGCAAGGAGTATAAAACGAGTTTCGCAATTATGGCGAAACGGCGGAGCTTCGTCGCAGACACTCCTTTTTATAATTTATGCGTTTAGGGAAAAGATTGGGACCCCTGTCATTGCCAAAAAGCTCTTGCCAAGAAATATTATACTTAGCCCTCCTCATAAATTATTCACCAAACCCGGTCTGCGCCTGACACGCTAACGCAGTCCTTAAAAAAAGGGCTCAGTCTATGATTAAAACATGCTACAATTTTTACGTAAAAAAGGTTGGCACGTAAAAACGACTTTTTTTAGTATTAAAAGTAGGAGTGGGACTGTATTACGTCGGAATGAAGAAGAATACATTTTGTGTTCATAAATTCCCTTTGACGTTACATTCTCTGAGCGAAATTTGGTGGAAAAAAATTGAGGCAGCCCCCGTCGGCCGTTGAACAAAAGGGAAACGTTTAGTTTCTAAAAAAGGAACTTAAAGTGTCGTATTTCGACGAACGGAAGCGTTTCACCTCGCTCTCCTCTGGAGCTAAAAGCTCTAGACGGTGGATAAAAGTGACGGGGACAAATTTGTAAGGAAAGGAGGATAATTACATTGAATTAAGACATCCTTCCACTCTCATATTCCTTTTTTTTTTTAGCTAAGCTTTAACCGAGGCAATTTAGAAAATTGCGTATTTGAATGTAAAACAGTTGAGTCTTATTCAAATTCAGGGCAGCTTAAGAGATAAATTGTTATAGACTTACTTGGGAAAATTGTATCATCTTATAAAACTGGTTTAATCTATGAGCAAGTCGAAGCATTTATCTAAACTCAAGTAACTAGAAGAGAGAAATTCTTTTAATGGTGAATCATCAACTTTTATATTAATTTATGATTCAGTTTGAAAATTATTATATATATATTAATTTGTTTCGCTGATTAAAATCGAATGAGACAGATGTTATTAACGTTTAATCGTCTGTTTCCTGATTTCAGAGTTCCCTTTAGATTATCAGGGTGGAGGGAAGAAATCGATCGAGGAGGCATCATGTCAGCGTATCGCCGGGCAAACAGCACGATGTCAATCGCAGCGGTGAGTGCATTAACAGTTTGCTGAAACGCTGGAGACGGAGTTTGCCGGACCTCACTTGTCAAATGTTCAATTAACAATTTTCAACTACAGTTTGCAGATCCAATTATATCAATCGTCCGACAGGCAATATGCGATTAGCTAACACATGAATTTTAAATACAGATTAAGGACTTCTGAGATATTTGTATAAAAAAAAGCTGTTCAATTTAGTTTCTTTATTTGTGATGAGAATTATGTGCCTAAATAATACTAAATCATATGAGAAATTAGTTGCACTTTTCATGCATTGTTTGAACACCCGATCTAACGATTAGCTAACACATGGATTTTAAATGCAAATTAAGGACTTCTGAGATATTTGTATAAAAAGAAGCTATTCAATTTAGTTTCTTTATTTGTGATGAGAATTATGTGCCTGAATAGTACTAAATCATATGAGAAATTAGTTGCACTTTTAATGGTTTGTTTGAACGCTCAGTCTGATTTATTGTTTATAATTATTTTTAACAGGGTACGTAACGAAGATCGAGGTGGAGCTCGAAGAGACTCCCGAGGAAGAAATGATTCTAGTTGGATCGATGCCATCCGAATTGGACGGGAATTCGACCTACCCTGGTGGTGAGTGTAAAACTTTGGGTCCCGAGAGAAATACCGTCATCACGTTTCATTCTTACCTAACGAGCGTGCAATCTTTGCGAACGGAGATAAAAAAAAAGAAAAGAATTCAACGCGTTTTGGAAAATTCATTTTCTATTTCGTCGAAGTCCGGCGACAATAGGGCGGAAACTCGATGCGTATGTACATTTCGGAAGGGAGGAGGTTTGCTTTTTAAATGACGCATGAAAACGCTTTCAGTCATCTGTGTATACTAGTATTATACATATGTATGTCCACATTCCTCGTATTCTTGAGGGCGACACAGAAAGTAATGAAAGCGTGATGTACCGCTTCAAGTTTTGAGTGCGTTTTAAAGCTTCAAGCTTGGACGCTCGTTTAACCCAAATCTCTTTACATTAAGATTACCATAAAGTCGCGAATGCATTTTCCCAATTGTTATACCAGCGAAATTATAACCAACTAATATTTCTATTGACTGATTATTATACTATTAACAATTACAAATTTACAATTAATACTATTAGTATATTTCTATTGATGCCACGAAGAATTTCTTCATTATTTCGTTAAATACAGAAAAGGAGCATATTTACTTTTTAAATTAGCTTCGAAAAGAATTCGAGATACAAATTGGGCAATCGTGCGTCGGAATTCTACCATCGATGGTATTGTGGCTGTTGAAGGCATACCGGGGCCGGGGGCGGTTATAGTGAGAGCAGAGGAAGCTTTGATAGTTATTCTGGTGCTTCTCCTCTGGGCAGCGGCCATCGCATTATTTTTCAACCGATGGGGCAAGATCAGGATGTTGGAACCGTATCAACCGAAATTCCAGCAGCAGCACAGACAGAGCTGCACCACGCTCGACCAGAATCAGCTCCAAGTAATCACTTTATTTAAAATAGAAAAATAATCCTTATTACAACGAGAATGAACAAATTTTTCATTAACTATAAGAAATATTGAATTCAAAAGTAAAAATCCAGAATCAAGCACCATTCCAAAAATAGAAAAATAATCATTATTACGAAATTATAAACGAAACTTGATATAGAATGATTAAACATTCGCAGTAATTACGAATTTCGTTCACTATGAGAAATATTGAACTGACCAAAGTAAGTTGTTTGATAAATTAAAGAAGTGTGGAAGTCCTGATTGGGACAGGACCAAGAATTATGTAGGATAGCCAATTCTTCGACCTCCAATCAGGAGTTTTCACGTCAGGTCGGGACTTTTTCCAATATATACGACCCTGAGATATAAGAACACGGCCGGTGGTTTCCGCACGGTTCCCATCCGCGCTTCTGGAAAACGTACGATTTTCCTTTCACTCGACTTCTCCTTTCTGTCATTACCAACGCTTTTGTACCTCGAAATATCGGCCCGTAACAAATCCGATATAATACGAGTGCTAAAATTTATTCTTCACAGCTTCCTGCCGGAACTTCACGTACCCTGAATTACACTTTCGTAGCAGAATTACGATTAAAAAATGGGAAAATCCAGAGAAATCAAATACCTAATGTTTTTTACAAATATCATTAAAATTTTTTATCTAACAATAATAATTATAAAATAATATAAAAAGATGAACGCATGTTGCAGTATTCAAATGACAAAAATTATGTTTATCTCGAATAATTCGTCCGAATGATCCCTCAAATCTTCAATTTCGTGCAAAAATCCGCGGTCCAACATAAAAAGGATCTTGATGACAGTTTTTATTCGTATTCCACGCACGTATAGCAATTGACAAGCACATTCGGGATGTTCCGCTGTTTGGCACGTATAAAGGAAGCTGGGAGGTGCGCGAAAAGCGCTGATAAGCCCGCTGGGAACATAAACCACAGGCAGGGGGCAACTATACGTATGCAATCGTTCGGACCCGACTCGGTATTCAACTGAAAACCGGGAAAGGGATGTGTGCTACATAACTCATCGCGTGGCACTTACTCGCTCGAGTAAATGTACCGTGCAGGCTCGCAAGCTCTCCGGGGACGTGTACAGGGCGTCAGGCGAGAGTGTGCGTATCGAGCGAAACGGATGCTGCGAGTCTGCGAGGATTTTAACAATTCACGTTTCCGGTCCTGATTCGTTAACAATCCATGAATCATTACGCAAATCGCTATTTGAACTAGACAAACAGCTGCGAACGTGTTGCAGTCTAACTAGCAAATTTAT
Organism: Ceratina japonica; assembly: GCA_019453355.1. Taxonomy (NCBI): domain Eukaryota; kingdom Metazoa; phylum Arthropoda; class Insecta; order Hymenoptera; family Apidae; genus Ceratina; species Ceratina japonica. The sequence goes on from SMSR01000254.1 coordinate 16,580, forward strand.
AAAGATAGGAAAATTTATTTTAAAGAGTCTCAAAGAAGCTCATAATAATTTTAGAAATTAACTCTTTTCGTTAGTTTAAATTGATTATATTTTATGCAATAATATTTCACTTCGGATTTGATGAAAGTACGTCGTTTTACGAGTCGGCGATGTTTTCTGCGAATGGACGGTGCGAATCTGTTCACAGAACCGTAGGACGTACTCGAAATGCAACATCCTGTGCGACTACCCGCCGGGCGAGTTTTCCAACGTCACCGGCCAAACTCGGCCGAGGCAGAACAGCGTGTTCACCGGGACTAGTTTTGGATTTACTCCGAGCGGCCAAGTGCGACGCACGAAGAGCGCCCTGGACTTGCAGTCGGCCGTTTTGACCGGTAACAACAATCTGGACAGCGAACAGGATATCCTGAAAAATCTGAGACCGGCCAGCGAGTCGACGAAGTTGTTGCAAAGGGACCAGAACCGTAGGACCAGCGTGTGTCAATTCGACCGAGCGAACTTCCGGGACCGGGGGATGAGCATTTGTCAGCTGGACACGTCGCCGAAGACCTGGCGAAGAGACAGGGGCATGAGCATCTGCCAGTTTGACAGAATGGACGTCCTCGCCAGACCTCTGCAGCGGGAGAGAGGGATGAGCATCTGCCAGTTCGACAGAATGGACGTGTTAGCGCGTCCGCTGCAGAGAGACCGAATTGGCAGTGCTTATCACTTCGACAGGACCGAGGTCAGGCCTAATCTGTCCTTGGGCAAGTCTCTCTTGAGGGAGAGAAGAGTAAGCGTGTGCAATTTTTTGGAGAAGGACGAAGAAATGAGGGAGATTCGGGAGAGACGGTCGAGTTTTGCAAATTTCGACAAGATCGACGACGTGGACAGGATCGAGACTGCGGAACAGGAGGAAGTCGTTAGTAATAAGGGGAAGAGGGACTCTTATCATCATCAGGATCCCTGTTGCAGTAAAAACTCCGACCTCGTCTTTGGGTACAAAGCCACTTGCGTTTAGTGCGAGAATTTATCTTCGTTCAGCTAATATTCTTCGTCTCGCAATAGCAATTCGGTAATACGATTAAGTATTGAATATGATAGACGACGGCAAAGATGAATTTGTTCAACAATAATTGCCATCATTTTGACGTGTTTTATTTCATTAAACTTTTTATCAGTTTTATACGTTCCTCTGCCAGTGTAAGAATATACATATAATCTTGTCTGTGGATGTTACTAACAATAATTGACAGAAGACTACTTGCTACGGTTGCCACGTTAATTTCTCGAATAAAAATTATTTTATATACGAAATTATTAATAGCTTCTGTTGAATATTAAACGACGGAATGCAGTGCACAAAAAATATTCTTCCTCGAACATTTCCCACGAAACGAACAAAAGATAGATTTGATATCGACTAATACGAAATTTCTATTTTATTACTCAATATCTATAAGAGATTCACCGAATGCAACCTACGTAATGATAGCGCAGAGAAATCTATGTGAGAGTGAGATCAAAATGATATTTTCCTCGTTGCAAAAGATCGAGATTAACTGTAACAATTATATACTGTCTAAACACGATATAGTGAAATGTGATATACACGGGAGCAATGGCCGAGTACAGTATACTCAAATAGTCTAGCTGGCCAGGTTTTATTCTTAGATCGAATCGGGTACGACAGCCTCTCGAGCAAAACTATATCGATCTACAAATATTAAATAATAGTATATAGTTGTAAGCTAAAATAGTTGTATAGAATTTCGCAAATTAATCTATTGACATTTACAATTTCCCTTGATCCTCCGAAAACTATTTCCAATTAACAAAAAAAACCTTTCAATCTTCCAGTTAGCGACTTACATTTTTAACCGAAGGAATAAATGCAAATTTTTTTTTTAGCCCAANGGCCTCTCGAGCAAAACTATATCAATCTACAAATATTAAATAATATAAAATAGTTGTATAGAATTTCGCAAATTAATCTATTGACATTTACAATTTCCCTTAATCCTCTGAAAACTATTTCCAATTAACAAAAGAACCTTTCAATCTTCCAGTTAGCGACTTACATTTTTAACCGAAGGAATAAATGCAAATTTTTTTTTAGTCGAATCGCGATCCTTTGATCTCTGCGTGCACTTTAAATTACTTTAAAATCTCTGGCTTGAAAGCTCGGCTCTTACTTGGTTTTTCTCCACCGAAGGCTTTTTTTAGCCGGCCATGAATCACTCGTATTAATATCGGAGCTTCGTACATGGCGGAATCATAAGAAAACATCCCTTAACGATCAGAGAGTTCCTTAGCAATTTATGTTCAGCGTTTGCTATTATTGGACGCACTTTAAACTTCAGACTCGATTAGAACGATGACCAGAGGGAGATGATTCTGGGTTCAAAGTATATTCAAAGTTTCGTCTCCCTTTTTTTAATAATTAAAGGTATAAAATCGTAGCCAATTTCTCTCTCCAACTCCTACTAGCTCTGTTGTACATAGGAACTATTTACCTATTTATAAACTACTCCTCTCTTTCTCTTCCTCTCTCCGTCTCTCCTATATACTTCTAAATACAGTGGCTACAAAAAATGTTCGCACGCACCATCCGATCAAAGTTCATAGTTCATTCCAATGTTACAGCCGATCTTAAATTGGCTCGGAATAACGCTAAACGATTCTAANGTTAATTATAATATTAATATATTTCTATTGATGCCACGAAAAATTTCTTCATTATTTCGTTAAATACAGAAAAGGAGCATATTTACTTTTTAAATTAGCTTCGAAAAGAATTCGAGATACAAATTGGGCAATCGTGCGTCGGAATTCTACCATCGATGGTATTGTGGCTGTTGAAGGCATACCGGGGCCGGGGGCGGTTATAGTGAGAGCAGAGGAAGCTTTGATAGTTATTCTGGTGCTTCTCCTCTGGGCAGCGGCCATCGCATTATTTTTCAACCGATGGGGCAAGATCAGGATGTTGGAACCGTATCAACCGAAATTCCAGCAGCAGCACAGACAGAGCTGCACCACGCTCGACCAGAATCAGCTCCAAGTAATCACTTTATTTAAAATAGAAAAATAATCCTTATTACAACGAGAATGAACAAATTTTTCATTAACTATAAGAAATATTGAATTCAAAAGTAAAAATCCAGAATCAAGCACCATTCCAAAAATAGAAAAATAATCATTATTACGAAATTATAAACGAAACTTGATATAGAATGATTAAACATTCGCAGTAATTACGAATTTCGTTCACTATGAGAAATATTGAACTGACCAAAGTAAGTTGTTTGATAAATTAAAGAAGTGTGGAAGTCCTGATTGGGACAGGACCAAGAATTATGTAGGATAGCCAATTCTTCGACCTCCAATCAGGAGTTTTCACGTCAGGTCGGGACTTTTTCCAATATATACGACCCTGAGATATAAGAACACGGCCGGTGGTTTCCGCACGGTTTCCATCCGCGCTTCTGGAAAACGTACGATTTTCCTTTCACTCGACTTCTCCTTTCTGTCATTACCAACGCTTTTGTACCTCGAAATATCGGCCCGTAACAAATCCGATATAATACGAGTGCTAAAATTTATTCTTCACAGCTTCCTGCCGGAACTTCACGTACCCTGAATTACACTTTCGTAGCAGAATTACGATTAAAAAATGGGAAAATCCAGAGAAATCAAATACCTAATGTTTTTTACAAATATCATTAAAATTTTTTATCTAACAATAATAATTATAAAATAATATAAAANGTCAATCGAACCCACGTGCTCTCCTCGATCGTCCAAGTCATTTCCCAGAGTGTTCCAGCCAAGTCGTGAGCATTCGAAACAAGTACCAAATGCTACAATACAAAACGCTTATTTTTTTTTAATTATTGTTTTAATTAATTATAAGTACTAAGATTTCTCAAAGTTCAAAATCGATTTTCTCGAAATCGGAGTGCCGAATGAAAAAATGTTATACCAAAATATTTTCTTATTTTTTAACGTAGAATCATCCCCTGCCCGGTTGTACTACGAATTCCGGACCACCCTGTATATTTGACGTCTTTATCACGTATAAAACGATATCCGATCGATTCACAGGTTTTGGAGTTTAAGTTTGGAATTAGTTTTGGTATAAATTGAACTTCTGTGCGCAGACGGTGTATAAAACGATTAAGGGCGTATCCTTTGGTTCTCGTCTGTGTTATCCAGGTTAATACGAAATATAGAGTTTAGAGAGGATCAAATGAAGAACGGAACAGTTTCAATTACAATAGAATTGCTATTATGAATCTCGTTCTCGTCCGTTTGTCGCCGTCTCCTATTTGTACGTTTGACAATAGGATTGTTTCTTTCAGTCATCGAAATTTTCGAGTTGTGAGGACCTGAAGATTAAGATCAGTAATGTTTATGTATATTTTCTTCAATTCACTTCTAATAATAATATATTTAGACTTGGTAATAAATATCTTTACAGAAAATCTATATTAATAAATATCTTTACAGAAAATCTATATTTTCTAATTTTTGTTAGATAGGAATAGGGACAAGTTGACTATTCTGTACATAGAATCCAATCTTTATCTTTAAGAAGCTTACAGGCTGATTTAATTACAGTCACGCTCGGTGTACATATACATACATGCGTAAGTCTTAAAGCTATCTTCTAACAGGCTAATTACATTTGCAATGATTACACGTTTTTGAAATGCTTCGGAAATAGAGCTCTATCTTAATACACCTCTATTTTCGCATAAACCGCAGAGTGAAATTAAAGCTAATTATTTGATGAATCATCCATTTACCCTGTTATCGCTTTAATTTTCATATCAAAAGCTATTTGCATATTTCCCATTTAATATAGCTCATTGAATATTCATCCTCATCGTTTTAACAAACCAAAATTCATTTGCCTGATTATAACAGGATTAATGAATTATGTCATTTTCGATGACACTGCCTATCGACTCGCTCTGTAGATACATATATAGTATACGTATACATGTACACATATACAATGTTCGTCCCTGGTTTTCGTTCATCTATCACTCGTGCGTCCCGTTAAAGATTCCTCCTTAAGGAGCAGGGACAGGGTTCTGATAAATGGCCGCCAGGACCTACAGGAGGAACGTTTCTAATGCTCTAAGCTCCTCTGGAGCAAAAACCACCTGGACCTATCTATCATTCCTGATTTCGGCTTATCATTACCGATTTTCCTCCGGAAAAGTCAGGAAAATATCTTCAACAATTCTCACCCTTTGTTTCGTTCGTTATTAATTAATCATGACGTCAGTAAAAAAAAATTGTGAGAAAGTATAAAAGAGATCGGAAGAAGTAAAAAATGAGGTTCCGTAGAAGACTAGCCATAATAATTGGAGGTAGACACGAGATCGCGCGGAGCACAGTTTTTCTCAATAATTTTTCATTCCCGTTGCACGGTTCTCATAAATCTGCCACTACACGTTCATAACTTTCGCGGATGAATGAAACTTAATTGGCTAGAGAACAGCGTCTTTCGTTATTGCGTTAAGAAGGCTTGTTTGACGAACCCACGACCGCGACCGTAAACCCGTAATACGTATTATACAGTAGACGTTATGTATATATGTCATAGCGCGTAGGTAACTGCCGCTAACATTGACACGCTATCAAATTTCGCGGTGGACGATAAAATGGGGTCGAACGAGCGGATAAACAAACGTATTTCCTTTACCTGCGGCCGCAATTTTCCTAAAGAGATCCCATGGCCTTTGAACAATAAAGAAATACCCCTCAGAGAAAAGAGGGACATATTTTATAAAATCAAACTGAACTCGGTTTTTTATTCAACATTTCACAGCGAAAATTGTTGTATTAAAACAGGAGGGGAAATAGATTAGTTTTTATAATTATAACGATGAAATGAACAATAAAGAAATACCCCTCGAAAAGAGGGACATTTTATAAAATAAAACTAGACTTGGTTTTTTATTGAATTCACACCGAAAATTGTATTAAAACAGGAAGGAAAATAAATTGATTTTTATAAGTATAACGATCAAATGACCAAAGGCATTTATATGAGTTCTGAATTGAAATCCCTTGAACAATAGTATGTCCATTTTCCTGCTCGTTCCAAGATTAACGAAGATGGATTTTTGCCGCGTAGCTTTCACTGTCACTCCTTATTTATCTCTCGCGGCGGTGAAAAGATCGAATTGTAGATTGGTTCCGTTCTGATGAACTGTGCCCGTAGCGATCCCCCGGACGAAAACCGATCATTTTTCGCCAGGTGACAATTCTGTGAAATGACGGGAGACAGATAGGAGTTAATAGTAATCGGTCAAGTTGAGTCGTTGGCCTCGCGTAGATATCCGAATATCGGGTCAAGGTCGACACCGCCGATAGCACCCAAACACGTGTGCGCTACGTATGTGCATGCACACACANGCCGCCGATAGCACCCAAACACGTGCGCGCTACGTATGTGCATGCACACACACACGTCTATGTGTAAATCCGATCCCGTCGTCTATTTCGCATTTCTAACGACCAAATAAAATCGTTCTTTATTCCCCGGTTGGCTGCACGCTGTTATACTTTATGGCCCCCATCGTAACTCGCCAAAGATACCGGTCGAAAGCTTTTGAAAACCGCTCGCTCTTTAAATGGAACTCGGATCGTGTACACGTCCGCTGTTTGTTTTAAATGCGGCTTACCTCATAGCAGCGCAATACCTTTTAATACATTTCCATATACCTATACACGAATATTCGACTGTTTTTATTTATTCAATAAATAATATTAATGTATTTAACGAATGATCGGTTCAAAGTAATACGCGCTGCGATAACGCTTCAATTAATTTTAATTGTGCAATTCGTTGAATATAAATTACTGCATGTAATTAAAATTGGACAGCGTGGCATTAAAACAAATTACATTTGAGGATAAATTGATAAGGATTTACAGCTTCAATTGCCGTTCGAAAAAATATCCGAGTTCTATCGCTATGTGTGCACTCAAATAATAAAACTACATACACTTTGAAAGAATTTTCTTTATCTAAACTACTGATTGCACTGGAATTAGTATTACGATTGTAAACTTGTTATAATTGATAAGGAACACGTAACGCTCGAACTTTGTAGCTATTTGCAATTCTTGTGAGCTTCGCTAGCCTCAGTGACATTGAATTTTATAAAACACAAAGTAAAACAATTTCTTAATTCGTGTAATAAAAAAATTTACAAATATTGATTTTTAAATCTAATAATTAGAGTGATGTCAACATAATATTATACAGGATTTTATACATTTATACATTTTCTATAGGATTTAATAATAGAATTTGAGAATAGTCAATAAATTTTCTTCTTTTTTTATTAATAATTACTTTTAGTTTGACGTACCATATCTTTATGTAAGATGTCAAGTCATAGAACGACAGGCTTGTCATTCTCTTATCAGGTGTTTCTTTTTCATTACTTTCTGTCAAGACGTTCGATGCGGTACGTGAAATACGAATTCGCTCGACTATAGCGACGTTACACAATTCACGTGACTTTTGGCCTTTACATATTCAAAGTTTTTCACTGGTGCTGTTACGAGTTTCGTTAGACGTCAATTTAAATAACTTTCGATAAGTTCTCCAGAGACTTCAAGTAGTCATTGTGTCTATTAACAATATTGAGACGGCAAGCAAATCCAACGTTAATGGAAGAGAATTTCTGATACCAATATGAGATATTTCATCTTGATAATTATCGTATCTCTAACTGACGTCAGACATGCATAATGATTGATCATTTGTTCGTTGATCCGTTACTCATGAAAATTGAAATCTGCGTGAACGTCCTTGATGGAAAAAGATCTTCTTCAATCAGAGACAAATAAAATTACAGTATTTAGAAAATTGAGTAAATGACACGTCTTTACATTGTATTCCATGACGAGAGCTCAAACTCACTTCCTGACTAGAACTATAATTATTCAACCGGAAGAATGATATTTCCTGCAATGACTACAGTTGTTCTCTGATTCTTGTTTAAAAATAGAAGTTGGATTCCCGAAGTCCTTTCATCTTTCCGACAGAATTTGAACAGGAAATCTGAAATCGAATACAAATGAAATTGAATCTACAAAGTGCAATAATTATAGTTTATTAGATCATGCAATATACTTCCTGTAAAGAAGAAATCGATGTAATAAACCCGATCAAATCTGCTAACGAAAAAGTTTGGAAAATTAAAAAGGGGTAAGCGACGCTTTTGAAACTGATCCTGGCGAAGGTGATCCAGTTAAGTACTAAATAACGATTCCGGCCGCACGCTATCTATCCGTGGCATGAGCCGAGAAAGGGACTAACGCTGGTCGAAATGAGCGCCTTATAAGAGCGATGCTCGCTGCGTTTCGTTCAGTCCAACGTGATTCCGTTCAAGGCAAAGTGTGCTTGCTTCTCTCAAAAACCAGTGTACGCCGCTTCCCGCAAAGCTACTTGAGAGTCAAGTGTCAGTGTTGCAAAAGAACGGCGTGTAATAACAATAATAATTGATTGTAAAAATAGTACACGTGCTTGGCAAGAACTTGTGAAAACGTCACTTTCTCTCACACAGTGAGGTCGTTGTGAAAGAGGCAGATAACGTTCTTTTATCTCCTTACTCGAGGAAGTAGTTCCCGACATATNATGGAAGAGAATTTCTGATACCAATATGAGATATTTCATCTTGATAATTATCGTATCTCTAACTGACGTCAGACATGCATAATGATTGATCATTTGTTCGTTGATCCGTTACTCATGAAAATTGAAATCTGCGTGAACGTCCTTGATGGAAAAAGATCTTCTTCAATCAGAGACAAATAAAATTACAGTATTTAGAAAATTGAGTAAATGACACGTCTTTACATTGTATTCCATGACGAGAGCTCAAACTCACTTCCTGACTAGAACTATAATTATTCAACCGGAAGAATGATATTTCCTGCAATGACTACAGTTGTTCTCTGATTCTTGTTTAAAAATAGAAGTTGGATTCCCGAAGTCCTTTCATCTTTCCGACAGAATTTGAACAGGAAATCTGAAATCGAATACAAATGAAATTGAATCTACAAAGTGCAATAATTATAGTTTATTAGATCATGCAATATACTTCCTGTAAAGAAGAAATCGATGTAATAAACCCGATCAAATCTGCTAACGAAAAAGTTTGGAAAATTAAAAAGGGGTAAGCGACGCTTTTGAAACTGATCCTGGCGAAGGTGATCCAGTTAAGTACTAAATAACGATTCCGGCCGCACGCTATCTATCCGTGGCATGAGCCGAGAAAGGGACTAACGCTGGTCGAAATGAGCGCCTTATAAGAGCGATGCTCGCTGCGTTTCGTTCAGTCCAACGTGATTCCGTTCAAGGCAAAGTGTGCTTGCTTCTCTCAAAAACCAGTGTACGCCGCTTCCCGCAAAGCTACTTGAGAGTCAAGTGTCAGTGTTGCAAAAGAACGGCGTGTAATAACAATAATAATTGATTGTAAAAATAGTACACGTGCTTGGCAAGAACTTGTGAAAACGTCACTTTCTCTCACACAGTGAGGTCGTTGTGAAAGAGGCAGATAACGTTCTTTTATCTCCTTACTCGAGGAAGTAGTTCCCGACATATTTTTAAAACCGTATTTTTTTACCGTTAATAAAACACGTGACGATGGTTTTAATTAACATAGTAATGAGCGAGCACAGTGACCGTGAGTCAGCGTCCACCATTCTATAAAATACATATGTAAAACGTTGCGTCAACTGTGCTACAATATCTGTACTTCTAGCTACGAGCGGATCCTCCTACCGCGACGCGTGAAACTTTTCTATCGGAGAGAATTATATTCCCTCGCGAACGATTTCGCAGAAAGAGTGCTTCTATAGAATCGTTGATATTGGATTCGGCTTAATGAGCTTAACACAAGTTGACAGAGATTGGATTTAGCGGAGCTGAATCGAATTTATTAAGTTCATCAGGATTGAATAGTGATTCGACATGGCACCACCGGAAAGGTAACTTAGCGATAAATAGTCTGCAATTGAATATTATTATCTAACGATCGCTCCACCAATATAAAATTGTTATCTCGTTTACTTAATCAATACCGTGTGTCATCCATCGATATCTGATTTTTAATATATCTCCCATTTCGATGTCTCTTTATTTCTTTTTAATTGTAATAATTTAGAGAAGAGTGTCACTCGATATTGGGCTCCAACTCGGACTATGCGAAAGTGATAGCAGCTAGACGCGAGAGCGTCTGCGAGAATGTAGATAACAATAATACCGATGGCAAAAGCAATTCCCTTGAGAATAAACAGGAGTCAGGACTTTATTCCTCGAATTCGAAAGGAGTGTTTGCCCAGGTGAGTGTAAGAAAATATTGCCGCTCTTAATCTTACTGTAACAATGTTTTCGTATTATCTCTCAACCGAGTCCGCGTGTATTCGCACATTTACGTTAGTTTGGATTAGAGCTTAAAGTGATTAAGATATGCGGAGGTGTTAATAAATCGGTCATTAACTTCTTTTGTCGCAGTGTTTGGTGTCGGGGGCGGTTTTATTGCTGGCAGCCGGGGGAGGAATGCCAATCGGCTACAGTGCTATTTTATTACCCCAATTAGCCAAGGAGAATGGAACTATGCACGTCGATTCCGACCTGGGATCCTGGATCGGTACTCCATCAATTCAATTACAATTATTTGATCCCTATCTGCGGATTTTATGTAATTCTAAGAATAATAAAAAAAGCAGAAGTCTTCCAAATATCAGAAACTTATTTCAAATGATAAATCACTTTTTAAACTATTATACCATGAATACATTATTTTGCATAAAAATCCGCAGATCACGTAATTTCATACTGAATCTCGATTAATCATTTGATCGAATGAAACGTTTTAAAATCTAATTGATTATAGTTGATTTTTCCAGCCTCGGTTCACAGCCTAGCAACCCCGATAGGCTCTTTGACTTCCGGTCCTCTATTAGACGCCATCGGGAGACGCGGTTCCCTGTTGTTCTCAGGTGTACCTCTATTCTTAGGATGGTTCTTCATGGGATTCGCCAAGAACATCCCCTGTCTTCTGGTGGGACGAGTGATATTAGGGTTCGGCGTTGGTCTCATGGCTGTCCCAGCTCAGGTACCTCAGCAATAATAATTATACATCGTTTATAATCATTGCACTGCTAATTATCAGTAAAATAAATTAAAAATTGTTGTAGGTCCTCTTAGGTGAAATGACGGACCCAGGACTACGTGGAACTATGACTGCAGGTGTCCTAGCTTTTTACTGCTTCGGCATACTTTTGGTCTACGGATTGGGAGCTTCTTTCAATTGGGACATCGTCGCGTTCTGCAGTGCCGCACTTCCTCTCGCAGCTTTAATCTCTTTAATTATGATACCCGAGAGCCCCGCTTGGCTGATCAGGAGAAAGAGGTCTGAGAAAGCTAGAAAAGCTTTGCTGTGGCTCAGAGGCGGGAACGAGGAGCAGGTAAAAATTCGTGTGGGCGATGTTCATTCATTCATAGTTCATTCATAGTATAAATATTTCTCGTCTCCCTTCAGGTAGAAACTGAGATAGTAATACTGGAAGCTAGGGTGAAAGCAGATTTAGNCCGGTCCTCTATTAGACGCCATCGGGAGACGCGGTTCCCTGTTGTTCTCAGGTGTACCTCTATTCTTAGGATGGTTCTTCATGGGATTCGCCAAGAACATCCCCTGTCTTCTGGTGGGACGAGTGATATTAGGGTTCGGCGTTGGTCTCATGGCTGTCCCAGCTCAGGTACCTCAGCAATAATAATTATACATCGTTTATAATCATTGCACTGCTAATTATCAGTAAAATAAATTAAAAATTGTTGTAGGTCCTCTTAGGTGAAATGACGGACCCAGGACTACGTGGAACTATGACTGCAGGTGTCCTAGCTTTTTACTGCTTCGGCATACTTTTGGTCTACGGATTGGGAGCTTCTTTCAATTGGGACATCGTCGCGTTCTGCAGTGCCGCACTTCCTCTCGCAGCTTTAATCTCTTTAATTATGATACCCGAGAGCCCCGCTTGGCTGATCAGGAGAAAGAGGTCTGAGAAAGCTAGAAAAGCTTTGCTGTGGCTCAGAGGCGGGAACGAGGAGCAGGTAAAAATTTGTGTGGGCGATGTTCATTCATTCATAGTTCATTCATAGTATAAATATTTCTCGTCTCCCTTCAGGTAGAAACTGAGATAGTAATACTGGAAGCTAGGGTGAAAGCAGATTTAGCTCGAACAGCCACGGACTTATCGTTCTGCGAACGAATTACGTCTGCGATTACGACACTCGTTGATCCGAGTGTCTTTAAGCCGTTAATGATAATCAATATCTTCAATGTTCTTCAATTAATGAGTGGCACGTTTATCGTCGTCTTCTACGCTGTAGACATCGTTCACGATATCGGTAATACTAATCGTAGCAATTTATCTTATCTAGTCATCTATTAACAATTTTTTGCACTCTGAAATCAAATGATGCTGAGTTAATTTATAACTGCTTGTTATTAATTAATTAAACAGGTGGTGACAACATAAACACATACTTAGCAGCTGTGATCACGGCGGCTATTAGACTCCTATTCAGTTCAGTTTCGAGTGTTCTGTTATTGAAAATGGGCAGGAGAAGCCTGGGTCTGCTTTCAGCTCTCGGAACCTCAATTACTTCGTTAACTCTCGCGATGTACATGTTGATTAATGATGAATCATCTATGGACGTAAGTCATACTAAATTTCTTTTTTTTTTTACTAACAGGCAATGCATCGAATATTTATTTCTATCAACTACTATTTGACTCATTACAGAGAAAATTATTTTTTTATGACATCTCTGCAGATCTACGTCGTCGGAATCTTTTTACTGTTATACGTGGCCATTAGTACTATGGGATTAATGACACTGCCAGGATTAATGGTAGCGGAACTGCTGCCACTGAGAGCTCGGGGAATCGGGGGCGGTTGTAATTTTTTCTTCTTCAATTTTTTCATCTTCGTCAGCACGAAACTTTTCCCCATGGTACGTACAAATAAAAAAAATGTCTTAATGAAAGTAAGCTTCGTTAATAATAGTGAAATAAAAATATTAAATATTTCTCTGTCAATAAAAATAGGTAAAAGATGCGACGGGGATTA